>PYHW01010466.1:1648442-1702763 GCA_013186435.1 Turdus rufiventris | reverse complement strand
TGGGGGCGGAGCCTCGCTGCAAAAGAAGGTGCGCCTTATAGTCCGGTGCGCCTTATCTGATCTACATGTTGCGAATTTTGCTGGTTGTCGGCGGGTGCACCTTATAGTCCAGTGCGCCTTATGGTCGTGAAATTGCTGTACTTGGCAACATACAGATCTTGAAACTTTCCAGCTGAAGAAACAGATACAAGCAGAAAACTTGCATGTTGCTAATGAGAATGATATGCCCTAAATATTTTAACATCTATGAAGAGATCCTCATAGGTTACAAGGAAAAATCCTTATGCTCCAGGACAGGTTAGTATACTTGGTATATGAGAACTTTAATTTAATTGATTACATTTTACGTTACAGTACTATGCAAAACCTTCATAAAAAAAAAAAAAAAAATAAAAATTTGCTGACAAAACTGAATAAATTTTTTTTCCAGATCTCTTCTGGCTGACAAAATCAGTATTTATTTTTTTCCAAGAAAGTTTAGCCCTCATATAATCAGCAACAGGAAGTGACATCCGGCAGTACCCAGCACTGCGCACAAAACAAAAAGCTCTCGGTGAAAGTGGTTACCACTTGCCCTGCTGACAGCAGTAGACCCAGCAACACCAGTAGAAGCAGCTCACAAATGACCTGCCTTCACAGCCAGATAAAAATCTTGGCCTAAAGAAAGGAAAAATAACACTGCTAAAACTATCAAAACTACTTGAGTCTTGTGTATTCAGGCTTTTCCCGCACATTACTCAATCCTGAGGTTATGGGCATTTTTTTTAAGCATTTCCATTATAGTCAGATTTCCTGGGGTACAAAAGGTCTCTGATTGGAGGCTGCTAGTTCTCTCCTACAGCCAGAATAAAGAGTAGGACTGAAGTCTGTGATAAAGGAACACAGAACTCGTAAACAAAAGGAAAGGCATGGAAGGTACTTTTAATCTATTTAATGAAGACAGGAGGAGGTAAACAGGCAGATCAGTGACATTAGCTGGTAGAAGCAGTGTGTTTGCAGAGCAACTCCAGAGTGTTGAAGCTATAGCTCAACGCTGCATAGTGCTACTACAAACTAATAGAAGACCTAAGACAGCTTCAAACACTGGCACGTAACACCTGACTTCCAGGGCATTCATAAAGACTGAAAACCAACACCTTCCTGAACAACCACTTTGCAATGTATGCAAGACCTACAGCTACACTTGATAAAAACAAAGTTACTACTACTACTACTACTACTACTACTACTACTCCTAGATCCTGGAGGCTATGTGCAACAGAAAACTGAACTGCCAGCTAAAGTCTGTCTGAGGGAAGGTTTAGTGGTAAAAACCATGGAAAATTAAAAACGCAGTTTAAATAAACCCTTCAGTAATTAGCACTTGAGCCAATTTCTTCCCAAGTTACAAGATATATCCCAGTTATATATAACTAGGAGCTTTGTACATTTGGTTATAAATTTTAACTCTTAAAATGCATGATGCAGAAAACCCCAACTATTTTGCGTATTTTTTAATTCCTTAAAATAAAGACATTCATCCACAGAAGAGTTTACAGCTGTCTCTGCTACTAGAGGTTATAACCCCCTCTCATCTTTATACAGTTGAATAGCAGCATAGTAACTGTACTAATATTATACCAGGGATCATGGAAGATATTCCATGGGACTTCTGACTACACAATCTGTTCTTCTAATTTACTCCTACTTCAGACATGAAGGATGATTTGTTGTACCCAAAAGCCATTCTGGTTTTTTTCCATACATATTAATTAATCTAATACAAACCAAAGCACCACTAACAGTAAGCCCCCAAAGCTACGCTTGCTTGTGGCTCCTAAATTTTATTTCAAGATCTGTTACGGTCCTTACTAAAGTGTTTTCTACAGTTCTTATCAGTAAGAATATCTCTTAAGCAAACTTCCTTCTAAGAAAATCAAACCAAATTAAAATAATGGAACTAGCCATGCAGATTAATGTAATGGTCTTGTACTCCATGACCCAGAAATATATGTATGGAATATCTCTTTTCCACCTGCCCATTATATAACATCCTAATTAATGAACTGTCTTTATGAAATACATTGGTTAATCATTTCCAATAACAAAATAGATAGTTTTAAAAGCATGCAATTTTCTGTAATTTTCTAGTAGTCAAAAGGTGTGGAAACTAGAGTACTACTCTGAGTTACTCTAGTTACTCTGAGTAACCAGACAGAGATACCAGAAGTCATATCAAAAGACACCAAAGACACCAAAAAGAGTTTATGTAAAAGCAGAAGACACATCACCTACATTCAGCCTCTTAAAATCTGATCTTGTGATCACTCTTAAGAATATAAATAGCTATTTTTTACCATTATTTAACACCTCAGGCAAGAAATTACCACAGTAAACAATTACCTGATGGAATTAGTCACCATTAGCTGAGACAGCAGTTCCTATGTGACAGTTCCATTGTCATCTATATGGGACTAAAAGGCAACTTCAGCCCAAAACCTGGAGGTGCCAAGAGCATCAGCTTTACCTCTGAGATCACTGCCATGAACAGCATTTACAAGGCCAAAACAAACACTTAACATGAGATTACATCAGCAATGGGTTTGGCAAGGGGCTTTCCCGAGCACTGAATTAGTTCTCCTGATCTCCACAGACAGCTGGAGAACTATCTATTCACTGTCCTATCTATCTATTCACTGTCCCAAGTAAGTAAAAAAAAAAAGCAAAAATCACTTGGGAGGTCACTTGTCCCCCACTTCTTAGACTGATGTTCTTTTTGGGCAAGTACAGCTGCTTCTCCAGAGCACAACTCTACTCCTCCAGTTAGTGAGCTAAACACCACCAGGAGAGGCAGATGCATAAAGAATTCAATGCCCAGGTCCCACTACTTGCTATAAAACTAAAGCTCCCAGTATCTTAATGCTTTTGGCTTATTTAAGAGAAGACAAGGAGGTGGCTGGAGTACCAGCCTGCAGAAATAAAAGTATTCCATAATTTGGTAGGAAAAAACTCAAATGACAGCTAGAACCTGAAGTCTTGTCAAACTCAAACGAGTAAAATGGCAACTTTTTCTATGGTGACCAAGATTAATTAATGAAATGTGATTAGACTAGTTTGTGTACACTTGATGCAGTAAGATTCACCAGCCACTATTGATCAGTGTCCAACTGGATGATTTTATAGTCTCCTGCAGCATCAGCCTTCATAAAAATAGTATTACTGATGAATATCTCTAAAACAAATACATTATAAATACTAAAACATGCATTTCTACACACTTTAGAAAAGCTTGTGAATCTGAATCTTTATTTAAATTTCAGTATTGAATAAAATGTATACTTCACATCTGTCAAATGATTTATTAAAGCTGCAGTGAAAATATCGTGAAGACTGAAGGGAAAATACACTCCCAAATCCTGCAGCAGCTCCAGCCCTACTGCAACCCCCCAGTTCTTTGTGTCTGAGCCCCTTACGCCTCTCTCCAAGGCCAGTGACCAGTGCCATATTACAGATGGCACCTTAGAGCACCCAACAGTGCCTTAGACAAGGCCAGGGGCTTTTCAACAACCATTTCTACATTTAACCACAAGCTCACTATTTCTCAATCCCCCAAGGAGAGAGAAGGAGCCAAGGGGGAATGCCAAGAGCTCTGATTTTCTTCAAGCACATGCAGATCTGGAACAACCGAAACTCTGAGTCCAAGATCCAACAGTTGTAACACAACACATGACAACATTATCAAACATTACTGTCTGTACCTGCTGGGTTAGCACTGTCTAGTTACTGTGAAGTAATATAGAGTCTCTTTTACACACTAATAAGAAATTGTGATTTACTTTTTATTTTTTAATTCCCATTTAAATATCTTTATAATATCTCTTATTTTTATATTAGGAACACTCCTCAATTCCTAAGAATTGCAGCAAGCAGCAAAAACAACCTATTCCATTCTCAGTGTTGCCACTGCTTATTAAAGAAGTCACACCGTTTCTGTACAGAAATGTCATTAATGAAGTTTTTAAAACAAATATATTTTATGTTGAAAATTAGCTATCTGGTTTTGTATGAAAGCATAAGGACTTAAGAGAAAATGGTAGTTTGTCCTTCACAAAGCTCAAACTTCTAGTAGTCCCAAAGCCAACGGGAAATCCTGAAATGGATCCACATCTCTCCAGTAACATGAAGGGATGCAAGGTTTTAACTCCTTTCTATAGTTCATCCTGTCAAATGAAAATCTTTGTAACACCTTATCTCCTTCTCTAAGTTAAATGTAGCATATCTGGGGAGAACTTCAGAAACTCTCAAAAGTAATGGCAAAAACTCTTGTCATAACCATGGTCATCCACATAATGATTATTTTCCTAGCTGAAATTAAGTAACTTTTGAAGCAACTTTTGAAGTAACATTGCTGCTGCTTTAAAATTGATAGGCTTTATGAAAATGCAGAAAACAATTTTCCAGGCACTTATTGGGCACAGGGCCAGTTCAGCTACACCTACAACACTCAGCTGTTAGAGGTTCCTGAGTTTTTGTCTGTCAGCAAGTCTGAAGCAATCTCTGGGCTGATAAGATCAAAAGAAACACTAGCATGTGTTATTAAACAAGAGATTATATAGATCCTTGTTAAAGCACTGTTATTGGATCACGATTAAAAGATTACAATTGGCAAATGCAGACCATAACTAAGCCAAGACCAAGAGCACCTGCCAGTCCCAGAAGAACAGCAATGAATAAAAAAAAATTAAATCCTTGATTTTCTAGTTCACAAATTCCATACTATAATTAATATATATTATATATTATATATTATATATTATATATTGTATATTATATATATTATATATATTATATATATTATATATATTATATATTATATATTATATATTATATATTATATATTCTATATTCTATATTCTATATTATATATACATACCTATAACTAAGCATTTCAGAATTCTTCTTTTCTTTTCTCAAAAAAAAAAAAAAAAAACAAACACCTGTCAGGTTTTTTCCCCCATTTTTCATATTCTACTAGTCACAGTAAACAGAGCTACAACATACAGTGACACAGGCACTGAATATCCTTTCTGGAAGCTTCTCAGGAGAGTCCAATGCTTTCAAGAAAGCACAAGGCTTGAGACAGAAGCACAAAAAAGTAGTTGCCAAATGAAACCATACTTTCATCACCAAAACAAACAAAAGTTTTGTATTATACCACTGGAGTGTACTGAGTTCAATTTTAAAATCTACCCTTCAAATCCGTATTTTAAAATCTGAGAACTGGGTCACTATGACCCTCCTACAACCTGACATGTTCCTCATGATGGCTGCACATCTTGCTGTGCAGGTTTGCCCATTGCTGGGCCATGCACACAGCTTGAGTTGAAACTACAGAGTACTTTCAGGCAACATGAATTGTATTACTCCTCCTCCACCACCATTTTTTGGATGATTATTCCATGTGTCTTCTGCTGGCACAGAGGTGCACAGAAAAACAAATCTTAGACACAACCCACCTGAAAACAACTATTTTCTGCTGTCAAAGACTGAACAGGGGCATGGACAGACAGCTTAAGTCACATTTAGATCAAATCATAGCCAGATACCAACAACATAGTCAATCCAACCAGCACGATTTTCCATTATAATTTTGACAAATAGATGTGAATTAATTGTGAATTGCTCAAATTATATTGAAAAGGCAGAATTAGTGATATACTTGAAATACAACACCCCATATGAAAACTACAAAAGCACTAACATCTCTAAGTATTAAATCTGCATGTAAAATTTAAAAATTTAAATCTGGTCACTTATCCTAAAAGACCTTTACAAATGTAGTAAATACTAAAAACCCAATAAATTTTTTAATAGTCTGCACAGATGTCTTATATTAGGCTTCTGAACGCAACTGCTTAGCTCATGTTACTAATATTATCAGAGATTTCTTCTCCACCACAAGAATTTCTGTTTATCTGTCTCTTCTTCTTCCAGAGCTCACAATCACTAAAGAATTACAAGGTTTGATATTACCTTTGTATCCAAAAAGGAACTACAAGTTATTTGTCTTTAAAAATGTACAGGTATTGAAATTCTGTTGCTGTGAAGCACATGCATCAAAATAATATTATAAGCACAAGGACAACACTTTGCAAGGCAGCATCATGAAAGCAACTCTACCCAGTAATGATTCATACTGGTGAAAATTCTAAAAAGTAGCAGAATGTGATGAGTTTCTGATAAGCATTAAAAACTAGTAAAGGCACAGTATTAAAGAGGTAGAAATAAGTTATCTATTTTGATAATTTGGACATAAAAAGCCGTGTGTTCTCACTATTGCAACCATTTAAACTATTATATAAGTGTGCATTTGATAACTGAAGTCAAGTGGACAAATTTTAAAATTACTGAAAATTTTGGCATGCGCAGACTTACTGTGAGTTGGCTAAAAGAGATAATAGTTATCTTTGGGGCTCAAGAGCTTCCCATGCCACATGCCCAGGCCCACAGCTACCCCCTCTATTCTGCCAGTTGAGAATGTGGGCAGGGCAAAGAAGAGGCTGAGGAAACCAATGCAGCAGCCAGGAGAAATACACGTTAAAGAATGGGCTCAGGAACTGTGCATTTCTTTTCCTGAAAACGCTGTACAACTAGCAGACACCTACAACAAACACTATTTCTATATACACACATACAGTATTTTGATGTTTACTAACAGAGGAAAAATATTTAAAATGGATGATTATTTATGTTTGAGCATAAATCCTGGCACCTTGTATATGATATCATTTTTAACATTTCTGTATCTCTCCACAATTTTGGCAGAGTTTTCATTAACATTGTGAACTACATGCACTATTTTGCAAGTAAGAGCCCCCTTGAGAATGTGAGGAGGGGGAATAGCTAAACTGATAAGCTAAAATGCCTCTCACATTTCCCTAGATAGGAGCCTCCACAATGTACAGCTGACACTGGCTGTCATCGTAAGACACAGTCAGATCCTCAGGGGAACGAGGGCTCTTGCAAAGTAACATTTATGTGGGCTTGTTAGGAAAGAGAATCAGACCTGACTGGAAGGGGGTGAAAGCACTGATTGTGTTATCTGTTGAACAGAGGACTTCATGCTGCGATGGAATTACTTTCCAGTGAATTTTCCTGAGAAAGTGTAAATACTCTTGTGGCATGTGAAAGGAAGGACTTGAGTTCTCACCACAGATGTCTACTCCATCCCACTGCCGGAGGCTTTTCCTCCCTCAGCATCCACATCACTGCAGTAAGCCAGGGAAGGGGCTCAGGCTGCTGGTGATGGCTGTGCTTCAGAGAGCAACTCGTTCTGCTTTGAAAAGCCCTTCTGGTGGTCCTTTTAACCACCTCCTACATGGAGACTGAGTGGAAGGAGGAGATGCTAAGCAGAAGCTCATGAAGCGCTATTATAAACTGTTGTAGCTTGATTGGCAGTGCTTTCCCCATCTTTTTATTAAGCCATTACATTCTTAGACCTAACATATAGAAGCTGAAAACTGATACAGAAATCAGTGGAAAAACAATGTTGTTTTACTGAACTACTTAATTTTAAAAGACTGCACACCAAAGGCCCACAAAACAGCAAACACCCATTCTTCCTCCTTAACAGAACTTTATAACACTTTGATTAAGACAAACAGTATAGACTGTATTATACTCCTCTTTCTCCCAGCAATTTTAATTTTGTCTTGTTTGTTTTACCAACAATCACTTCAGTTTTAGAAGATCTGTCATCCACTTCCCCACATAACACCTACAGGTTCAGCAAAAAATCTTGGCACCAGCAGAGACTGCTACTGAGAAGGCAGCTTTTTTATTCCTTCTGCTATTGTTGCTACCACCACAACACAGAAAAAAATAAGATTAAAACAACATAGCAAATTGAAACAAGATTAGCATAATATTACACCCTTTGGCTATTGTTTAAATATTCTCTTAGATATTTAAAAGTTGGTGGGGATGTTTATTGATGCCTAGAGGTATTACTCTGTTGCTGATCCAAAACCAGAATAAAACATTTCAAAACTAGTACATAACAAAACTAAAATGGACACAATTTCATTTATATTAACACCCCTGCCACATTCTGCTCTGCAGTTGCACCTCTCTTACCCTTTACTGTCCTCTGGGAAGGGAGGATGGCTGGTTGCACAGCTTCTCCTGCTGGGAGCTCGGGAAGGTGGGCTGCCACAAAGGCTGTCCCAGACCCTCAAATTACATCCTTCACAGCATCCATCATGGTGGATAAAATTCCCAATGGAAAACCGCATCCATACAGTGGTATCAGGCCAGTAGGAAAAGGAGAGAGGCAAGAGACAGATAATGTGAGTTACCTGATTTACCAAATCTCCTGAGTCTGCTTCTGGAGAACTTCACAAGTACTGTGGTACTTGGTAACAACATGTTTTTTACTTTTTTGCAAATTTTTTAAAATGTAAATGAGGACACATTCAAATAGTGTCACAACAGTGCAAAAAACACCTCAAAGAAAGAAGTCACCTTCATAAAGAAAAAACCCTTGACAAGCATGTAACTGGCTAAGAACTGGTTATCAAGATCTAAACCAATTCATCTGTAAAGATTATTTTCACTTAGCAGTATTAATTATTACCATGAAAATTAACAAAAATCTGATTCTAGAAAACAGCTGTGCAATCCACTGATGTAAGTACAGACAGCACCCATGCCCAAGACTATGGTGTTGTACCCTGAAAACTACTGGGAACCTGAAAAGGTCACAACAGGGAGATTAGCTGCTTTTAACTGACCACATAACTAAATTTAATGGTCTCTTGACACTGCCGCAGTGTCTCCATGCTCAGTTGTTTCAAATTTCTGGACACATTTTAGGAAGCTACTCAAAAATTTCAAGTTATTCATTATTTTATGCAAATAATGTAAAATACTACATTTTAACATGGGAATGTGCATTATCTCACGTTAGCCAAGGAGCTCAGGCACTCTGAAAGCAGTACAGCAAAAGGTGAAACGTACCCATAGGTGGTCATGAAATATTTGCTCCATTAAACAGATTCAAGTTTTTCAAATCACCAATGAGAAACTCTGTATTTCCCAAGCTGAGATGTAGGTAGATGAACTGCCAGCTACCGAGATAAAATGGCCTTCAAAACAGGACTATACAAAAAAAATACTATTTAACTTTAAAGACAATGGATGATTATAATGTAACTCAAACAACACAAACTTCCTTGGGTTTAGAGATGACCAGCTGAAAACACCTTTTCATGTCTCAGCTACTCCCAGACCAGCTCTGTAGAAACAGGACTAGGAACAAATTGTGGGGCCAGTTCCCTATCGCACCAAAATATGCTAAGTTGTACTCAAGAGCACAACCAAGCCATGAGAACATCTAAATGCATTGCAACAACAGCAACAACACTAGAATCATCTCTTTCCAACCACAATTTCATCAATTTATGTCTTTAATGCTGAAAATAAAAGCTAAACAAAGTGCCACAACTATGGTTAATGCAAGGGGTTAACAAATTCAAACCCATAAAAATGTGAACGCAAGGTAAAATTTCTTTCCTGCAAATTGCAGCAATGGAATTGAAATTAAACTGCATTTAGTTTAAATCCTATTATCACTGGAAACTCTTTTTTAAAAGTCAGCAGTTTTGGCATAATTATGTTTCTGGTCTGTTTCCTCAACAGTCTCAAAAGACTTTCCTGTAAAACAGCTTAAGTGCAGATCCTGTTCTGTAAAATGACAGAGTGCATAATATCAGGGTATCCATCACATATAGATGTGCTTTATTTTTTTCCCAATAGAGCACGTAAGAACAAATCAACCAAAAGAAGATTTCAGCATATCTTAGTGAAAGTATCCTGAAACAAAGACTTCTTTCTGCTAACTTAATAACAAGGAGGTAAAAGAAGACATATAAGGTTATCTCATCAGATTTCATTATGCCATATTGAAGGAAATTCTTTCACAAATACTCCTGAAATCTTTGAGTAAACTGTAATATCACAATTTCCAGGGATTTCAGAGATTTTAATAAGTTCTCTGAATCTGAGGCAGAAACAAAAGAATTTCAGTTTTCTTTCCTTAATAGTAGCCACAACAGCCCAGCAGTACCCAGCACAGCACCATGGATTCACCTTTGCATAGACAAAGGGCTCTCTGGGGGAGGCCAAGAGCTCCTTATATTCCATCAGCCAACAACAGCTGTTCATTCAGAGTATAAGTAGAAGCCTATAATCTTACATTTTAGAACAGGCTAATTAAAAAGCTGAAGGAAAAAAAAAAAAAGAGGGAAAGAGGGAGTTCTGTTGTCGCTGTTGATTTTTTTTTTTAATAATCTGACTGCCTTGCTACCTTCTGGTACTGTTACTAGTAATATTAAATTACTTTTCAGCATCAGCTGTTAGAGAGAGAAATTCTTTGAGCTTTCAAATCACTCACACATACACATCACTTCCTACTTTGCAAAAGATATTTCTAGCCTAGCGCTCTCTCTTCTTTTTGGAACCCGTAAGAAAATATTTTGTGTTCTCCCCATACGCTCGCACTGTCATTAGGGAAAAAAATTTTCCTTCTCACGCTATCCAAGTTCAGGTTGTAGTTAAATAGAAACAGCTTTGTCAACACAAAACTCCTAAAAGTAAGGAAATAAAATATATAGGAAACATGAAAAAAGAAAAACTGAAGAGACAGAAGATCCCCAAACATGCTCATTTTAGAGGACTTTTTAAAAAAGCAAAAAGCAAAAGGTAGTTGGCAACACGAGCATACTCGGAGATAAACCAAAGATAAACCAGACTGTGCAACATTTTGCAGACTGCTCACAAATCACTAGCTTCTAAATTAAATACAGGAAACACCATGTAACCCCCCCATATTTGTCATTATTTGCACTCTTGTCACTATCTGCAAGGTATGGTTGACCTCACATGAACCCTAATGTTTGTGGACTGCAGGGAATCATTACAGAAGTGAAAACTGGAGAGACAAAAGCAGAGTGGAGTCAAACAGGCAGCACATGCCCCAGAACAGCCAAAATTCAGACAAATAGATCAGGTTACACAAACTCAAGCAAGTACACAGCACCGTAAAACAGGAACCTATAGTTTCAGCTATCAAATTACAGGAAAAAAAGCCCTTGTAGAAATGCAATACCAATATAGACAAATTGTTCATCTGGACAATAGTTAATAGATTAATACTTAACAGATTACTTATGCTGTAGATATTTGTTTGAAATTTTAAAAATAAATATAATAGTTCTGGTAAACAAAAATGTACTATTGTGCTCACATTTGTATTTTTAAAGAAACATCTTGTAATCAGTAATTTAAAGATACTTTATTCATGCCATCAAAATTATGCTATCACATAATAATAGTGTGTATTAATGTTTTTGAAACTTTAGATTACCTACTTAGTATCAATTTCAGCCTCCACTGTGAACAAAAGAAATATTGAAAAAAAAAGCCCTCAACATCTTTAACATAGAAGCAGGTAAGACCTGGGTATATTCTCTTTGTTGAAATTATACTGTCTGTAGCTACACAAAGGGATTTACACAGAGAAGATGCATTAAGTAAAAGCACCAGCTTTTCCAGGTTTCAAACTTTCTGGAGGGAGTATTAAAAAACAGCTTCCTTCCCAGTAGGGTTGGACTCCTCTCCCACAGAACAAGCAATAGAACGAGACAGCCTTAAGCTGTAGCCAAGGAAGGTTTGCTCTAGATATTACCCAAAAAAATATTCACCTAAAGGGTTGCCAAGCCTGGAAGAGGCTGCCCAGGGAAGTGGTGGAGTCACCACCCCTGGAGGATTTAAAAGATGAGTGGAAACAGCACCTGGGGACATAAGTTTAGTGATGGACCTGGCAGTGCCAGGTTAATCTTAGAGGTCTTTTCCAACCTTCATTATTCTGTGATGCTGCTCCACTTTTCTGAAGACTCAGCATCCAATTTCTTCAGTGACCAGGGCCTGAATAACAACCAGTCTTTACCATTACAAAGATATTTGAGATGTCAGCCAAGGGGAATATAACATGCTACTATTTCAGTTCATGAGTTTACATCTTCGAGGTATTTTCTCCCGTCATTCTTGACACGCACCCATATGCTCTATCAGGTTTCTGGCTTTTCTTCTGAATATCAGAACACCACTTCTTTGAGCAAAGTGCTGTTTTCAGACCAAACAATGTAATTTTGCATTTCAGCTGTAGTCATAGCAAAGCTTTCAAGTGGGAGACTGTCTGGAGCACCAGGTGAGTTCAGAACACAACCAAGGCTGTCCACTTGCACAACTTAGTGCATTTGCTGCACTCACTGATGCTGTTTCGGTCCCGTGCAATTTAACTGCTTCTGTCACAAAAGTCTGTTCATCCTGAGACCAGTTCATGAAGACTCAGCAAAATACATCAATTACTCTGATTCACAGAGTAACCTGTTTTGCTCTCCTATTATGTAAGTTTTACTCCTCTATCTACTCACACAAGAGTATGGTTTGTTGGAGTTTTTTCAGCTAGGAGCATCTCCTCCTCACTTTTCTGTGTCCTATCTCCTTATCACTTGCCATAAGTCAAATGCTGTTGCAGAATTATATTGTTACAGAATTTTGCTATTCAGCCTCTGGAAAAAGTAAAACTGATAATGTGCATCTTTCCTCATTCCTCGAGAAATATCCAAACCGAGCAGTACACAAGCACAAATTATTTACCAGATGAGATGAATCACTCAGTAGTGGGATAACAACAGTACAGCTTTTATAATACATAAAACACTGAAGGAGGCAACAGCAAAAAGTTGACAGGTAGGCAGAAAAGGAGTTTAATTTTTGTGGAAATTATAAAAGAGGATCATTTTGGTAGGCGGCTTGGTCTTTGTATAAATTGGCTACTCCCTTGCCCGTGAATGACATGAGAGATGTGTTTCCTGAAGCAAAGGGGGAAAAGGAAATAACAGTGAAGACATTGATGGAGACAATATGGAAAAGTTCAGCATGTTAAGTTATTTTAAGTTTAGAAAATATGCCAGGAACCCAGGAAAGAAAAAATATTACACGAGGGAGGGAATTTTACTTCAATTTTTAAAAATATGTTGGAAAGAAAGTTAGATTATAACTTTATGAGGAAAATTGAAGACAGTAAAGTTGATTTAAACCCTCTAAATTGCAGCCAGAATGACGAGTAAGGAATTCAAAAAATACCCATGAGAAGAAAAGGAAATGTCTTATTAGCTTATCTACAATTAAGTAAAACACAGGTTACCTGAGGAACAGTAATTCACTAGTACAACTCACAAAAAAAATGAAACAAAATGGAAGGAACAGTTTTATCACTGCCCAATCATCAATGGAACTGGTCAATTTTAGGCAAGTCATCAGTCTATTCACTGTTACTTAGGAATAATTAAACCTGTCAGGACAAGGAAGAGGAATAAATTAGTACTCCATTAAGAGTCCTTTCCAACCCTAATTACAAGCTGCCTTTTGAAAAAAAAAAAAAAACANCAACCAAAAACAAACAACAAAAAACATATTAGGGGGTCTCTGTTGTTGCCTTTGTATTCAAGAGCTTTATTTTAAACTGCAAAAACAAGAAACTAAACTGAGCCTCGTACAGGGTCCTAACTTGTATCCCTGCACAAATATCACAACATCAAAGCAATTCTCAGATTGCTTCCAGAACTTCTGGCAGTGTTTCATAGTATTCCTAGAACACCTCCTTCACTACTGGGGCAATGAAATGCTTCTTCAAACACTGACCAATATTGTGCTTATTACCTCAGGGAGAAGCACACATAGAATATTGTTCGGGGGGAAAATCACAAACCCTTATTACCATTTAGCTTCTTAAAACAAAAAATTAAATTCACGACACATACACATCACATTAAAACTGAATGAGGGCTTAATACTAGCAGATTTAAATGTAAGAAGCCTTTATGAACCTGACCTGAGGTCCCTATGCTTTTGAGCAGAAACAAATCCAAGACAGAAAATTAAACAACAGAAAAAATTAAACAACTCAAAAATAAAAAGGAATACTTGAGATTTAAGTTGTTATCTTCTAGTTTCTCTTGAAAATATGTCTTCTGTTGGAAAGCTTTGGTATAAAAATTAGGAGCTTTCTCAGGTCTTACTTAGAATAAGTACTGAATCTCTAGCAAAAAGCTTTTGCTTCCAATTACAAAAGCAGATGTTCACACTGGAAAGATTCTGATTAATAAGACAGCCTTGCAACTGGATAAACATTCCTGCATATTCTGAAATTATATAACTTTGCTGAATTTATAGACATTAAAGAAAAAATGGCTAAATTAAAAAACAACTTTTAAGGTATTTTCTCTCCCCCAAGTACAGCATCATTTTTATCTGCTTGTTAGGTCACCTGAGCAGAAACTACTTTACAATCATGTAACACATGACAAACCAGGCCTTATCTTCAAAGGTGGTGGTGGGAAAACCCAAAGGAATTTCAAGCTCCCAAGATATCAACAAAGAATTTAATTATTAAGTGATTTACTACAGCATTTTGATACTATAATCTGCCTAGAATACAGGAATGGGTCAAAGAAAAATTGAAGCAACCCTGGTTTATTACTATATCTTCAGATGTTTAATGTGTGTATTTTCAAATGTTTAATATAATGCCAGATAAGAACATCAGAAACAGAAACACAATTCTTTCTTTTTTAGAGATCTTGCATAAAATTCCTTAAGATACCCTGAGGGAATTAATGGAGACAAATCTGAACTCTCATCTGTACTGGGAAAATGACTGAATGAGGTATTTCAGCAATAAAAGCAGCTTTGTCTAAGTTTAGCCCTCCTAAAATCCCTTCTTAGGGAACCTTTCACATTCAGCGCTGTGGGACTGAAGACATCTTAATAGGAGGCAGCACAGAAATTATGTTGTAACTCACAGACAACCTTTCCCACAGTCTTCTGATCAGATGGTGAGACCAGTTTGAAGAGTCCCCCTTCAACAGGCTGGCCCAGTTCTCCCAGTACCACTCCAGCAATGCTGGTTACTTCCTAACCACATTTCTCTGCCATAGCTCTTACTTTGGGGATGAAGCTTTAGAAGCAGAAATCTGCTCTAGAAAGGCTCTTTCTACTTACTATAAGAAAAGACTGCCTTGATAGCACCATAAAAAAACTCCAACAGTTGAATACTTAAGAAAACAAAAATGGGGAAGGGTGAAGATGCAAAGAGAAAACTTTCAGATGCACAAACTGTTCTCTCTACCTCAGCTGTAAGTACAGCATTTGAAATGCTAAACAGGTGTCACCTTTCACTCCAGAATTAGTAACGTAACCTCAAATTGTAACTTTTTTGGCCTAAAAATGCCTTGAAGTAAGGGACCAAGAGAGGAACCTTTCCTTAGCCAGCTATTTGTCACTATGTCCATTGTTGAGCAGCACTTCAATAGCTTTAAAATAATGTACTGCTTTTTTAATATACAACAAAAATATTTGTTAGTCAAAAGAACCAAATATCTTTACTTCTGTCTTTTACATACAAAGTTCTACTACCTAGAACAGTATTTCCCATACTATTGACACATTAAAATAGTCAAAATATCTTGTGCATCTCATGCCAAATGTTGTTTGTAGAAACTGCATACACTGGAGCTGAAATAATTTCTATTGGGAGTACAAAAAATACTCATTTAAACCAGTTTCACAATTACAGGTCACTGCGGGAAGAACAAGCTTTGGAAAATAAGATATCTCACCAGAAATTATTTCTTGATACCCACTGCCTCTACCAGACCACATTGGTCACCAGCTGTTACTTTTAAATGGCTCTCTGTTATACAAGATGAAACAAGACATTGAACTTAAGGATCTTTGGTGGCTACCAAGAACATAGAAAGATATATTAGTCAATCTTTCCTTTAAACATCATCACTATCATTCAAATGAAGTGAAGGACACTTACTTTCTGTCTGATAAACAACTCCAGGGTCGGATCTGATTACATAAAAGTTCTGAGTTTCAGCAACTTATAAGAGCTTTTTTTTTTTTTAAAAAAAAAAAAAACTCATATTTTATCAAACATATGTGGACACTTTCAAATGTCAGGAATTCCAAGCAGATTCCTTATGACTGGAAAATCGTACCCACTCATGGTCTCTTCACATAGTCATTTCAAAGTGAAACTGAGTTCAAGGACATACAGATGACACAGGGAAATTTATTTGTCTACATTTTTGTCCTAAATTTGCACAAAATCCGATGAGTTGTACTGAACGCCACAGAGAGGAGTACATTGTGCACAAAATAATCTTACTGAAAATAAATATTTCCACATCTGCCTTTGTTCAAGTCCACCCTGCGCAGACACAGGTCAGAGCGAATTCAGAGAAGCAAATTGTAAATAAGTGTTGAACTCCTCTTACAAACAAGTTAACAGATTTAAAATCCAACATGCAAGGGCGTCAAAGTACCTCCCAGAAAGGAGTTTTGTATAGAACACAATGCATCTCTCCCTTTGCTATAAACACTTCATCAATGAACAAAAGGAGGCAGCAAGGCTGTTAAAAAAGATTTTCTTCTAATCAGGAGTGAAGCTTAGCTTCCAAACTTCCATTCAAGAGGTAGACAAAGCATATGATTTATCATATATCCCAACAATATTATTAGTCCTAAATTTTTAGCATGAAGTTTCCAGGGCAGCCTAAGCATCACCTTTATATCACTGGATGGCTGAAAAGAACAGTCACTAGGACCCAGCTCCACTAAAACCTAAATCTGCAGGAGACCATGTGGGTTACCAAGACCGTCTTTCACTGCAGGTAACTCCATTAATTAGTTTATGATAGGAATTAAGTGCATCTAATCCATGACCTATTGCAAAATAAGGAGGGGCATTTTGCCTTTATAATGAACAGAGCAAAAGCTTACTTCTCACATGTACTTGTAGGACTCCCAGTTAGTCACTTACCAAGCCTATCAAGGAGATGTTAAAACTAAATTTTTTTTCCCAGCCTCTTGCCAAGTTTATTCAGGTAATCAACTGCTCAAGGCAAGTGTCCCTTACTAAGTTCATGCAGTTCCTGATGCACATCACTGGTGCAGCTGTAATTCAGGTCTCTGGTCCATCTCTCATTACTTTGTCACATGATGGATTTTGTGAAAGACCTTGTGCCTTCGTCACTAAAAGAGGTAAGCTGACATTACATAGTGCAGATGGGGAGCACGATCCTCATTACCTCAGAAAATGTCACCCTGAGCAGCTCAAATTCAAAAAAAAAAACCACAACATGAGATATATATCATATAATACAATAAATATAAGCCAAGGTTGGTAACTATTCCAGAGATTCTAAATATAAGGCTAAAACAGTGCTGATTCCAATGAGTCTTTCAATGCTCTGAACCCAAGATAAACAAATACAATGAAAAAAACCCCAACCTTCAAGTACATGCTTAAATTGTTATTTCCTGTCCAGCAAAAAAGCTTAAGTCACTTGTTTGGTTAAATACTGTTGAAATCAAGGGGACCTATACACACTCTTAAATTCACTCCCTACTGAGCAAAGCACTAGAGCATGTGCTAAACGTGCCCTTGGGAATTAGTGTCTCATGCTGCACGCTCTCACAAATATTTAGGCACATGTTTAGTTTTGTTACCATGAATATTTCCATTGATTAACATGCCCATAGCTGTTAACAGGAAAAAGACCTGAAGCATTGCTAAGGAGGAAATATATCAAATAAACTAGAACTGCAATATTGCACCTTTTTGTAAATTATCATCCCAGAGATGAATGAGAAATTTCTCTATATGAAGAGCTAAGACTAAGGGAGTCAAAACTCCTGTTTCACCTTTAAGGTGAAAAATATGCTACAGAAGTAAAGCAAGTTATTGCCACAGCTGACTAACAGAAAAGTAAATTTTCTTTGCTCAGCTTCCACATCTTTACTATACTTACCGTTCTTTAATAGGATACGTAAATCCAAAAAAGCATAGTATTTGAATTTTTAATCCCACATAATTAATGAGCACTTTTCCCTCTTACTTCAGTCATAACCCCCATATAGGAAAATATAAGCCAATTGATGCCATATGTCCCTCTGAATTGTTATTCCAGATGTATTCCTTGTATTCCTTGGAGTCACAGAATTGAAGCTCCCATTTCCTTGAAAAATAGCACATTCTTAAAATCGCAAATGAAGCAATTTTGAGTATAAAGTAGTTTATTAATAAGATTCTTTTTTTGGTAATGTTAATTTCCTTCAGCATTTTTTCCTGTAACCTAAGTACAAAATAAAGGAACAATTTACCTATAACATATTGAATTGTCAGGAAGCACAAATGCACTTAGCTTTAGCTTTTAGTTTGATAGTTCTCGGGCCAGAATGGCTAACTAACACTGAGGTATTTGAGAACTAATGTTTAAGTTTTCATTTCGATTAGCACAGAATAATTTCACCCATAGTCTGAAGCAGTGGGATTTGATCAGAATGCTACTTTTAAAACACTTCAGTGTTTCATTATCTTTTTCTTTAGCCTTGTAACAAAGAAAGAAATAAAAATGCACCATATTTGTGGGAATATTTTCCTAACTGAAGGTTAACTGTGCTTTAAGCACTGCAAATAGAAAATCAGAAGTGGGGAAAAGAGTTGCAGCAATAGCTTTCCCACACTGCCCTGCCAAAAACCTCAACCTTGTTGGGCCATTTTCTCTAAGGGCTAGAAGTAATTAAGTTTCATTGCTAAATCGGTCTTGAGGCTGTCTTGAGCAGAAAAATCATTTATGCTTAATTGCATGGGGTGATGTGGTGAGCAGTCCATTAGGCAGACTGCAGATACCAGTTTACTTTTTGCAGCTCTGCAGGATACTTATAAATGAAAGGCCATTATTTTATCCAACCAACCACTTGTATAATATGTACTTCCTATAGAAAAAAGTGGTACTTCAAAAAAGGTTCATATATGAGGTTTTGCTACACAGGTCTATTAAATATTATTTTGAGGGTTGGATTTAAAAGCTTGAGTTTCTGAAACTAGAAACAATAAAATTGAATATTCATTCTACCATATTAAACATATTTAAAAATTAGATTATTATTTCATCAACTACAGTACAAATATTTAAAAACAGTATATTAAAAAAACTAAGCAGCCCATAATTTTTCATATAGGAAGACAAATATGTAACATAAATAATATGCATAGACACACATATCTGAACACATGCACATGGCCAGAGGAATGTTCTCCATGACCAAGAAACTTTACATACTGTTTGCTAATCAGAACCACATATTTTTCACCTGATTCCATCAACAAAGAATTAGTTTCCATAAAATTGTAGCTGCCAGAAACAGATTGGTTTCATGGCTCAGAGTGGGAGAATTGTCCCAGCATTTCATGTACTCTATCATTCCTGCTGCTGACAGACCTATTGCAATCACCTTGCACTGAGATATCAGTCAGCAAAGACAATATAATCCTTCCTAAGTGATTAAATGTTGTAAAAATATTACAATACATCATTACAATGAACCAGTGCAGACTGTTACTACAGAACTTTTGCAATGTTAATTTCCATTAACATCCACTATTCCCACTCCTGAGCAGTAAGCAACAGCATTTGATCTTGTCCATAACAACCTCCTTAACATTCAAAAAGGTACCTAAATACCTCAGGCTAGACTATTCTCCTGCTCTCATACTGTTATTTAGTTACAGGTTTGGCCTCACAGGGCAAATGCATAGAATTTCTTTAAAAGAAGGAAGAACATCTAAGATTTTTAAGTTTGAAATAATTTCAGATCAGTGAAGTATAGTACCAGTCTTACAGTGTCCAAAAAATCCAGCTGTGCTCATCCAGTAAGGATCACAACCTGTCACGTGATGGAAATGCTCCAGAGTCTCTTACTCCTGCCACCAAATAATGTCATAGCAGAAATAATGCATCTGGTTTTAGTATCAGTTCCCAATCCTAGTAGTCAACCTTCCTATCAACAGTATTTTCCCATACCTTCACATTTTGGAAAGGACAATCAAACCCTTAGCCTTTATAAGCTGAACTGCTTACCCTAGGTACTGTCATCTGATTCTTCTACAGCTTAAGAGAAACGTATGTAAATTTTAACTTTCATATAATATTAATCAAGTATATACCCAATAAATGTAAGATTATTCTAGTTTTATACCTGCAGAAAAATGTTTGAAAATTTAGGTCTTTAAACACAGAGTAGAACACAGAATCACAATACAATTGTTTAGGCTGGATGGAATGGAAAAAGCTTTCGCACTGACTATAGGCACATTCTTTTTTTTTTCAGAAACCCAAAAAAAGACATTTCAAACTGCATTTTGATTTATGCAATCTGTTAACTTACAGGACAATTAAAAGTTACCAAAGATGACTATTATTTCTTGTTTGTGTGTTCAGCAATACTTTAGTAAAGTCTAACACATGGACAAGAGGCATAAAATACAGTAATTTCACGACCATAAGGCGCACCCCCCAAGAGTCGCAACTCTGTAGCTCAGATAAGGCGTTCCGGACTATAAGGCGCACTATTTTTTTTGCAGTGAGGAGTCACGCAGTGCGCAACAAAGTAGCGAATTATTGGCAGGTTCTCAATTTGCAAAGTTTTTCGCTGCTTTTTCGCCACTTTTTGCCGCTATTTTTCGCCACCTTCCACGGTGATTTTTTGCCGCTTTTTAGCCGCTTTCCGCCGCGATTTTTTGCCGCTTTTTTGCGGCGATTTTTCGCCGTTGTTCGGCAGCTTTTTGCCACGATTTTCTGACGCTTTTCGGCGGTTTTTCACCACGATTTCTTTACGCTTTTTCGCCAAGATTTTTCGCCGTTTTTTTGGCGGCTTTTTGCCGCGATTTTTCGTTGCGATTTTTTGCCGCTTTTCGGCAGCTTTTCGCCGCGATTTTTCGACGCTTTTTCGTGGCAATTTTTTGACACTTTTTGCCACGATTTTTCAAGGCTTTTTCGTGGCTATTTTTTGCCATTTTTCAGCGGCTTTTCGCAGCGATTTTTCGACGCTTTTCGCAGCAATTTTTCAACGCTTTTTCGCCGCGATTTTTCGCCACCTTTTCGCCACTTTTTGTGGTGATTTTTCACCGCCTTTTCTCGGTACTTTTTCGACACTTTTTCGCCACTTTTCCACAGCACTTTCTCACCGCTTCTCGGCGCTTTCCCACGGCGCTTCTTGGTGCTTCCCCGCGTCTGCACCGCTTCCCCCCGCTTCTCCCTGCCCAGCAGCCGTGCCGGTTCCCGGTTTCCCCCGCCCGGCGGCCGCTGCTCCCACGGTTCCCGACTCCCCCCGCACGGCCGCAGCTCCCGCGGGTCCTGGCTCAGTTTGCAGACCACACTTCCGGGTTCGCAATTTTCCAAACTTTGTAGCTCAGATAAGGTGCACTGGACTATAAGGCGCACTTCCAGGTTTGAGGGAAAATTTTAGTCAAAAGGGTGCGCCTTGTAGTCGTGAAATTACTGTAACTTGAATTGAATGAGAATACTGTTTTCCAAAATGAAAATTATATTTTAAGTAACATTTACACTAAAATTAAGACACTCCTCCTTCAAAGTGACTGTTCAACCTGGAGAAGGAAAGGTTGCATGGAGATCTCATAGCAACCATTCAACATCTGAAGGGGACCTACAGGGAATCTAAGAGGGGCTTCTTCATCAGGCACTTTAGTGATAGGACAAGGGAGAATAGCTTCAAACGGAGAGATCATTTGGATGAGTTGTTAGAAAGAAATTCTTTACTGTGAGGGTGGTGAGGCACTAGCACAGGTTGCCCAGAGAAGCTGTGGATGCTCCATCTGGAAGTGTTCAAGGCCAGGCTGGATGGGGCTCTGAGCATACTGGTCTGGCAGAAGGTGCCTATGTCAGGGGGGAATGAAAATAGATGCTTCCCAAGGTCCCTTCCAACCCAAACCATTCTATGATTCTGTGATGTCCATACAGCAGTGATTTAGTTGACAAATATATTTACACTGCAGTGTGTTAGTGAAAATGGTGCACACTCAGACACTGGCAAAGCTATTCCAACAACTTGAATCAAACAACTTGCACAGAAACTGAGGATTAGTTACGTGTATACACTATAGTAACACTCAGCATTCTTAAATGCCTAGAAGAATGTGAACAAATTCTTAGCTTTATCAGGTTAAGTATCTTCTTACAGTTGCCTATTCCTTCAACTATATGAATGAATTAACATATATCATTATCAACACCAACAAAGTAAGAAAGAAGCATTATGCAAGCACCAAGCTCCAGAAGCATCTATTCTACCTTTCCCCATTTACAGGAGTAAAAATCTCCCTACACATGATCGTTACTCTTGCAGAACAATGGAGTTCCAGGGGGCAATTCTGGGGGCAGGTTTTAAGTATAAAGTAAAACAACAGCTTGATTCCATGGCCAGGACATAAAAGACTTAAAAATAAACTAGGTTGAGAGCTAAATATATTTCCTTACATTTAGTTTTGTTGCCATATTTTTTTATTGTCTACTTTTACCATGCACCCACTGCTTTACTGATGCAAAATAGTAAGAAATTTGAAATATACAGGCTAAGTACTAAGGGGGGAAAAAACAAAAGAGAAGTCTTTAAAAGAGTAATTCCCTCCTTACTTTACTCCCTACAAATACTTTCTTGGTAAAGTACACCTGACAAATACCTCTGGGCATAATTTAATTTACTTCTTAGCCTTATGTTTCACTTCAATGAAGGAAGTAAAGACTATTCTAAGATAAATACATACCATGAGCTTGCACTAAAGAAAATTACAATAACAATAATGCCTAGTATGATATGTTAAATGCTTAAAATACTAAGTTCCATTGTTCCACTCCATGAAAAATACAACTATATTTTCAATACACTTAAAAGAAAAATACAAAGCATGAGTTACCTAGATATTATTTCACTTCTGTTTTGAAATTCAAGTTCTCCGAGTTTCCAAACTTGTGTGTTACCTTTCTTCAGTAGCACATCTACAGATTTTGAAATACATAGGCACTCTCCTACTTTCAGATATTTCTACCTTAAATTTACACCAGACATGCATTGATTTTTCACAGTCCCTAATACATTAACTCCATCAGCACACTTCAAAATTATTTAGAGCAGGTCAATACTCTATCAAGGTTTGAGATGACTTTTAGTACGAAATAGACTATCCCTAGGTAAATGGCATATTAAAATAGCAGAAAAGTTCTTCATATTCAGCTATGATTTTGTGACAAATTTTCCTTCCTCTTCATGATTAAAAACTAATTAAAAACCCATAGACCACCTAAAATGGATAAACCAGAGCAAGCTAGACAAATAACACCTTCACACAACTGAATACATGGCAAAAACAGCACTGGAACACTGTACACTGGAATGCCTCAAAGGCAATCTGCTGGTTTCCCTCCCCAGGGTTCAATGTCATTCTCAACCTGTCTCTCTCTCTCCAATCAAGCTTTAGTTTTCACTGAATTTAATCAGAAGAATTATTTACTTTTGACTTAGTTCCAGATAACATAGATAAGGTATGCCAGTCTTTGGCAATTAAATTACCTTTGAACTATTACCCATTGTGACCTGCCAGAAGGATTTTCCAGATCCCAGTGCTATTTTAAAATATTTCTGACACATATGACCCAAACCAAAACCCTAAGCCAAAGTACCATAAAACGGCTCTATTCTTGTGGATACGTTTTATCCATTTGCTTCTTCTTTACAAGAAGTTGTAGAAGACAGGCTCCATACTACTTCCAATATAGATTTTACTAATGAGACAGTTAAAACTATTCATGCCAATAATTTAAGTGAGTTATAAATTGATGGTTCAGAACACTCTTTAGAATATCTTTGTAATTTTTTAAAAATGCATTTCTTGTGAAAAATTTAAAAATTAAAGTACAGATTATTTTCTTAGCATAGAGAGAAGGGACCTCACTTTAGAGGAAAAGGCACTCAGACCTGCCTGCAACCAACTCCTTCCTTTTAGTTTTGCAAATACCTTTCAAATATAAGTGGGTAATTATAAGAGAAATTAATACTGAAATCTACTGGCACTTTGGATCTTACACGACATTCAGAAATATAATTTGGTCAAATTAAATTTACACTGTTCTGCAACATATTAAATTTTAAAAATACACATGTTTTCTGTGTGCCAGCAACCCTTAACCAGGTCAGGAAAAAGCCCAGCTGATAAGATCCAAGAGACAATCCTAAAACCCCTTTATATGGAAGAGAAACCATCATTTAATGAATACTTAGTTCCATGTCATCTTCACATCACACAACTAAATATGATGACAAGCGTCATAATGTCTCTTTCGAATCGCTCCATTGGTAATAGATAAAAGTTCACCCTCATGAAAAAGTAATTACAGTTACTGTTAATAAAACAAAAGGTCCATGTCTATATGACTTTAATTCTACAGGTAAGTTTCCACAAGTCTACACTGCACTCTGCTATGACATAGTAGACTAGGAAGAAAGAGGGCAAGGAAAACCTGAGCTGGCAGTAATGTCACTTCAACTACGTACCCTCCTTTCCAAGGTTCTTTCAGTACATCTGTGGGAAGAAAGTAGTGCTGTGCAAAGGCACATTTCATATTGCTGTTCCTACTGTCATGCATTTACTTCTGAAAATATTAAAGAAAGCACATTTTAAAGATCCTTACTGATCCCCTTGTTCAACATTTAGCTAAATGTGGTATTGCAACTACATCACTGGTATTAACACAATGAACACAAACCCACAGAAACTACTTTTTGCAAATATCTGGGCTAAATTAAATTACTAAAACTTCGCACTACACATTACTGAATTTACCAAAACACACAGAATGGTGACATCTCTTAAAAACAGCTTTAAACAAAAACAAATACTTACCTTCTTCCAATGAAGTCCACTTTCAAGCATGGATATGTACTGCCATAACAATGCATATAGTTACATGTATTACACTGAAAGGCAGTAAGTCATTTTAGGCTAGCAAAACCTACATTTTTATGCTAACAGCCACAGAAATCATGCATGGCTGGTATCAGCTGTGGTTCTCTGGGAATCATAACTCTACCATTAGGTCCGTGGGCTATGTCAGCCTACATCATGCATTTTTTCCATTTACGGGTTCCACCCTCTCAGTTTATCCCCATGCTCCTTCTCTGTGGGGATCAATTTCCCTCATCTACAGGGACTGAGAACATCAGTTCCTCTGAGCTCACTGTCCTAACCAGATCTCTCCTTCTTGTTCAGTATCTCTAAAGGATATACACATCCTACATGACACACTGGTTCTGGTATACCACTGGCACAAAGTAAATAAAATTGGTCATTTCCAGTAACATTTTGGAAGTTCTCTCTCTCTCTCACTCTGTATAGTCACCAAGTTGATCTTAGCTTGTGCCAAATGTATTCCATCCTGCTGCCATGCACTCAGTGACTCCTCGCAGCCCATTGCTGCCAACCCTTATTCCTCCTTACAACTCTCCCTTGGGAGCTCAGCACACAGCACCAGAGGCTCCAGACAATGAAGAACAGAAAAGCACAAACAGTCAGCTGTGAAGCAGGAGCTTCCTTGTATTCCTCTTCTCACTCACTTCTGCAGGCAGGTTGTTGCTGGTCATGTTTCCTCAACCCCATCACTGCTGCCACATCAGCCAGCACACAGAGATACAGCAGGCCTGACTAGAAGTGGCTGGATGCAGCAAGGAATGCAGACACTGCTAAAGGCAGCTGATCTAAGCCTCTTGCATGAAGACCAGAAACAGAAGAAACAGCTGGAGATGCTCTCTAGGTGGTGCCAGGTCTGGGGTCCCCAGATTCACAGCTCTCAGCTGTGCCAAACACCAGCTCTCAGCCTTGTGCCATTAATGAAATGCATATTAAGATTTCCAGACAGAAGTACATCCATGGGATTTGGTGTGATCACATCTGCTCCCACGATTTTTGGATCATTTGAGAATCAGCTAGAAGTGGTAACAGAAATGAATAAGGCTCTGCCTAATGCTCCAGTCCCTCAACACAATAATTGACAGGAATAACTAACATAAACAACAACATACTGAATCCTGAGAATTAATTCCGCTTCTGGGTTTGATTCCCTTCCATGGATGCATTTAAAACCCATCCCAGGAGCAAGGGAACTGCTGAGAAAATTCTTCAGGAACCTCTGTGATTAATATTCCACAGTTAAATAATTTTTGGCACTGTGCACCCAATTTTGATAATTAGTTTTGGCAGCATAATTATCTAAACTCTTAACAGTGATTTTATAAATCACATGCAAAAGCAGGAAGACCAAACCTGTACAACCTAATTTTTAAATTTCTTCAAGGATAATCAATGAAAAACAAAAATTCTATATGCACAAGGACCTGATGTGGTCAAATGAATGAGGAAATGTTGAAAGCAGAAATTAAAGGGACTGCCAGTGGATATTCAATATTATAACTTATAAGTCCACCTGGTGATGATAACTGGATCATAATGGACAATTTTTCATGCATCCTGTTTTGCCTGTAGAAGAAATGTTTGCACATTAATCTGTTCAGTAGTACAGACAGAATAATGTTATTTTTTTATTAATTTAAAACAAATAGGTATGACTTTTGCCTTCTAACAGTGAACAGTTTTACCCTCTCTCAAATTTTAAATGGTGTTACATTTTTAAATTCTGATGTGAAAGTTAAACAGCACTTTTACATATTTGGACTGCTGCCTCCATATTTTGAAATTTCCATTTAAAAGTCTTCTGTGTTTTGATTTTAACTGCCAAATTCACACTTCTCAAACAGAATACAGTCAACTTTACTTCATATTCAACCTTTTTTCTGGCTCCCTTTCTACTTATGCACGATGCAAACATCCAGCAATTTCTTGGAAGAGCAAAAAGAAAAATCTTAGTATGACTTGATAATTATATGTTTCTCCTGGAAAAAATTAGTTTCATTTGAATAATGTAATTTCTCATTTTCAGACTAAGTATATTATAATTACACACTGGAATTTAATGAAAAAATCTCCCTTCAGCGAAAACATTTTCTGCTGCATAAAGTCCAATAAAAATACAAGAAAGAAAAAAGGTATTTTCTGTTTTCTCCTGCTGCCTTCTTACACAAAAAGCCAATTCTGGACCATTATTACATGTTTTACCTACAAATTATGTAGATTAGCCTTAACTGCAACCTCATCAGCATAAGAAACATTTT
This sequence comes from Turdus rufiventris, assembly GCA_013186435.1. Lineage (NCBI taxonomy): Eukaryota > Metazoa > Chordata > Aves > Passeriformes > Turdidae > Turdus > Turdus rufiventris. The sequence continues at coordinate 1,675,571 of PYHW01010466.1, read as the reverse complement.
ACAGCACAGTTGAGATTCCAGGGTCAGTGTAGGTCAAGATTCCAGACCAAACGCTATGTCCCTGATAAGAATTTTTCAAACTTATTAGGAATTTGATCAAAATAATTATACCATGACAAAACACTGAGGGATCTAACACTGAAAAACCCCACATACTGTAGCATCCAGCTATGGCAATGCCCAGATCACTCCTCATTTCCAGTGCCATGACTGACTGTAGGACTTTATTTTTCAAAATGAAATTCAACCTAAGTATAAATGGCACCAACTCATATTGGAAATAATTAATCCTCCACACTCAAAACCATGCTTACCAGATATAAAACCATACAAAGAAGGAAAAAAAAAATCACTACAAACAGAAGCATGTATAAGCAACATAACATTGAAATACATTTATCCTCTTTGGAATAATTATAATTATTTCTCTTTGGAATATATTAATACTTTGTATATTACATGAAATTACTATTTCTTGAAAGGAACAAAGGATGAAGTCACCTTTCCATAGCTACCCAGTAACAAATATTTCTGTGAATTTCTCTAGATTTGAAAATCTTTAATAGAGAAAATTCAGTGAAAAACTGGATCCCAGCCTTGGCAAAGCAGCTGAAAGCCTCTCAAGTCACTTCTATTATACAGCTAAGTACTGACTGAAGCAGAAAACAGCATGCTCTTCAAAGAGTATTTAATTTCTGACTGGGCAGTATTTAAGTTCCTGTTCTCCTTTAGAAAAATACTGGAATGTAGGTATGCAAGTTACAGTAATTTCACGACCATAAGGCGCACCGGACTAGAAGGCGCACTTTTTTTGTGCCACGAAGATCCGCACCGAGCGCAACAAAGTAACAAATTAGTAACGGAATCCTGTGTAGTTTACTGGCATGTGCTCAAATTGGAAACATTTTAACAGATTGGTGTAGCCTTTAAACGAAGCCCCAAGCGCCCTCCCCGTGCGTGGGGCCCGGCGCTCCCGCCCACTTGGGGCGGCCACGGCTCGCGGCTGCTGCGGTTCGGGGCAGCCATGGCTCACACCTCAGGGTTGCTGCAGTTCAGGGCGGCTTGGGGCCATGCAGCGCTGCCCGCTCCTTCTCTCCCTGTACGGCTCCTGCTGGCCGGGGGCTGCCCACTCCCACCCCCCTTCACGGCTCAGTGCTCATGGCTCACACTTTTTTTTTTGCAGCGAGGAGCTGCGCTGCATGCAACAAAGTAACGAATTACTGGCAGGTACTCAGTTTGCAAACATTTTTCTTGGATTGGCGTAGCCTTTAAACGCATCCCTGAGCACCCTCCCCATGTGCAGGCCCCGGCACTCCCGCCTGCCCCCGGTGCCAGCTGGTGAGGCGGGGCTCGGGGCTGCCACGGTTTGCGGTTTCTGCAGCAGCCCGCTCCCTCCCTTCCCATGCCGCCCCGGCAGTCCCGTACAGCTCCGGGAGCTCCGCACTGCACCAGGAGCCCCACACTCCCCCGGCGCTCCCGGAGCGGCGTGCCGCTCTGGAAGGCCCACACCCCCCTGGGCTTTTCCCCCGCGCCGCAGCTCTCCGATGCCGGCAGCTTTCGCCCGCCACTCAGGCTGCGCCACCGCACTTTCGCCCGGCCGCCCAGGCTGCGCCACCGCAGCCCCGATGCCGGCAGGCCCAGGCCACGACACCACCGCCCAGCGGTTTTTCGTTCCACCCGCGCCCGGCGCAGCCAGGCGGCTCCTCATTCTCCCTGTCCCCAGGCTGCGGCCACCACCAACGCTGCCACCCGGCGGCTTCTCGCTCCCCTGTGCCGCCACTGTCCAGTGGCTCCTCGTTCTCCCCGTGCCCAGGACACCGCCAGCGCCGCCCGGCGGCTCCTTGATCCCCCCGCGCCTGGCGCCGGGGCCAGCGGCAGCTCCCTCCCTCCCCACACAGCTCCTGCCAGCTGCAGCTGCCCGCTCCCACCCCCGCTCGTGACTCAGCGCTCCCACAGCACCGCCCCACCATTGCGGCTCACACTTCCGGGTTTGGGAATTTCGCAACTTTGTCCATCATATAAGGCACACGAGACTATAAGGCGCTCTTCCAGGTTTGGGGGAAATTTTAGTCCAAAGGGTGCGCCTTATAGTCGTGAAATTACTGTATATATAGTCCAGGTCTCTTCACTTACCTGAAGACAGTATGACTTCCAGGAATTCATAAAGCAGTATATTAACAAAGCATTATATTGCACATAAATAGCAAACAAAGAAATGCAGATAATTTAGCCTTACTTCTCCATGTCTTAAAGGTGTGATAGCTCCTCTTGCTACTGCCATTCGGAACAATGTTTCTGTAGCCTGCATCAACAAACACACAGACAAGTTTGTTATTAAAAAACGGACAACATGGCTCATGACAACTTGTTCCAACTTTTGTAACATTTTTTTTATTTTTTGCTAACTTCTAGCAGCAGGTAGAAGTTCTACTAGAAGTTCTATTTTACAACTGAATTGCTCCAGTAACTCCTTTAGAACAACCTGCACAGTTTAAGCAAGTGTTTATTGCAAAGTGAGACTTTTCGAGGATTCTGATTTCAGCCCAAGTAACCACTTAAGCAGTACATGATCCCCCAGGAAATATCACAGCTGTTCCAGAAGATGCTTAGCCCCAGATAACTGTCCTCCAGAAGATGTGAGGTAAAAGTGGGGTACTATGGAAAAAATAACTATATAGTATTTCACAACTCACGAAACTTACTTTTTAAATTGTTGTTTAATAATATACAATTAAATTGACAAATGACTAGGAAAAAGTAGTATGATGCAGCACTTTTCGTAAAAGCACCTGAGCCCCTCTTAACTCTCAGTAATGGTGGGATTATAAAACACAACATTGTCATGTGCAAATGGCAGAGAACAGATTTGGGGAAATCATTCATCTTTAATTAGGTTGCATACCGTTCTGTGCTAACGGCCCCATCCTTTCTTTAATCCAGTGAGACAAATGGCAGATACTACTTATACACATATAGGTTACTGGCTTAATGCAGACTACAATAGGTTCTGTACCATCTATCCTTCTACAAGCTGGTTGAAAAAAGCATGAAAAAATTCACAAATTACTTACATTCACAGATTGGCACATCAGCATACACATGAACAGATTTGTTTTACAAACTTGTTTCCATAGCAAACAGTGAAGCTGGTTTCAATTTCAATGTTAAAAAACCATGATTTTAATATCTGGTTCTAATTTTAAAAATACCCTGACATTTAAGGATCTATATTAAGGAGAAGTTAGCAGGCTGTTTGGGGAAAAAAAAAAAAAAAAACACAACCAAAAAACAAAACAAAACAACCACATTTAGAAAGTTTATAAATAAAAGTAGTTTACAGTAGCTGATCATCTTTCTAAACAGTGACTTTAAAAAAGTGCATCTCAGTGCTTCCATGACTGCATGACTTGCTGGGTTCCCACAACCACTACCTTAAGACAGCTGTATCTCAATAAATGTGATATCGAAGACATCTCTTGAGATTAATTCCTCAGTCTTCCTAGAGACAGACTAAGTGGGGTTTACTCTTTCCTAAATAATATTCTGCAGAAAGTAACTTAATAAAAGATCATTTTACTACCTTATGTTCTCCCCACATGCCTGTAAATGAATGCGTGCACTCCAGAACACTGGGCTGCAAAGTCTATTACTTCATTTACACCTACAAGGATGCAGGGCAGTGCTCCACTGTGATTCTGTTTCTCAAACCTTTCATGTCTGAGACATGAACCTCAAACAACCTTTTGTATTTCACAAAATTGGCTTCTTTCACCAACATTTTTAGGGATGTTTCAACCAAATTGAGCATTCTGTCAGTACAGCTAAGTTGCTTTTGTTTCTTTTGAAAACTACTGGTGTGTGTGACTTTCTTTTAACATCTACTAGTAAAAGATCTCTCTTAGTATACTTGTACTCACCTCGTTAATGCCAGATGTCAAAACCATTCAGAAACAAGGAAGAATCACAGCAATAGTAAATGCAACATCACAGATGCCTTCCGGAGGGCCACCCTTCACTAAGAAGATTAGCACTACAAACACACCAGCACCACACAAACTGCACGGTGGGGACGAGGCCACCTATAGCCATTGACTGACAATGACAAGGCTGGAGAAAGAGCTTGGGGCTTTTGGCATGCAAAATCCAAGAGGAGGCATAAAGAAGTTCATCTTTCAAAACAGTAATGAGCCCAAGCTTACTGTTGGTGTAAGCTTTAAGATGAAGGAGGTGGACACTGGCAGTAAATAGTTCAGGTCTGCATTCTTTTGACAAAGCAAACTATGTATGAACATGTGGAGATTCAAGTACGGAAGAAGAACATGATATAACCATTCGGAGTTTTTTAACACCTTCACAGGGCAATAACACCACACAGACTAATGATAAAAAGTAATCAGCTAGCAAAATTTTGCCAGTCTTAAAAAGGAAATTAATCTGTAAAGCTGCTGTTTTTTAAAAATTTCAACATTGTCTTCAATTTCTATCTTCTGCCCTGTAAATGCAGAAACAAACAGAATTGTACTGAAGCATGTCCAAGAGCAGCTGAAGGAGCTGCGGATGTTTAGCCCAAAAAAAAGAAGGCTTAGAGGGGACCTTAACCCTCTCTGCAACTGCCTGAAAGGAGGTTGTAACCAGGTGAGGATCAGTCTTTTCTCCCAGGTAACAAGTGACAGGACAAGAAGAAATGGCCTCAAGTTGCACTGGGGCAACTTGAGTTTAGATTAGATTGGATATATGTTATATATGTTATATATGTTATACATATTAGGAATTTAGAGTGGATATTAGGAATAGTTTCTTCCTGGAAAGGGTTGTAAAGCAGTTGAACACAGGGTATCATGGGAAGTGCCTGAGTCGCCATCCCTGGAGGTATTTAAAAGATGTGCCAGTGTGGCATTTGAGGACATGGTTTAGTGGTCGACTTGCAGTACTGGGTTAATGGATGGACTCTGTGACCTTAAAGAATTTTTTCAACATAAACAATTTTATTATTCTGTCTGGTCCTGCTCAGGTTCCCTTGAAACAGCTTGTCTGGGCCCATTTTCAGGCCTCTCAAAGATTGGAGGGCTCACAACCTCTCTGATCAAGCTGCTTCAGAATTTCCCAACAACATTTTAAATGACAAGCCCACAAAAAAAATGCAGTTTACAGATGACCTGTAAATTCCTTCTGCATCCCAAAGAAACACAGCCCAATTCCTCAAATTCTCACTAAGTGGTGAAAATGTTTTGTCCCAGCCAAGTGGAAGGCTATCCCGCAGTTTCTAGCTGTGACAAGCCAAGACACAAGGAAATCCAAAAACACAGAACATCCTGCTGGCATTCGAGCTGTACATGTTGGATATGGAAGAATAAGCATAAGGGTGGAGAAAGTCAAAATATACATGAATTGCATTTTTTTGGAATGTTAGAAACAAACTCCATCATACTTAATGCTGCATAAAGAATAGAAGAAAGAAAAGCTGCATAAAGAACCACAACAGCAATGTAAAAACAATAATATTCTTGCATATCTCATATATTTTCTAAAATTCTGTTTGCTGCAAGTAAAAGGATCCCTACAGGACATCAAATCTACTTTGACTAAAAATCCAGTTTATTGAACACATCTTGCCTGACATATTCTTCATATGTAATTTCAAATCTACCAAAGTTACTGGTATAATAACAGTCAATATTCATGCTGCAAAATATTTGCATACAACTTGTTTGAATATTGAGTAAGTCTATTAAAGACAGTTGAGTTCAAAGGATTTAAAATAATGTGCTAAAGGATATTAAGAATATTAAAATGGCAAGTTTATTTCACTGTATTAAATCTGCTAAAAATATGTAGAGTATTGACCTGTCACAAATCAAACTAGGCATAACTGCCCATTTAAGAAATAATAATACTATTCTCAAAGAAATGCTGACTAGGAGTTTAGCTAATTTTAACTGTTTTTCACTAACTATTACAAGCATAATCAGATATTTTAGAAAGCTGTAAAAACTTGAGATGTATTTGCATTCAATTCACTGTGAATAAGCCTTCTACTTAGACATGGGAGTCAGAGGTTCGTAAGAAAGCAAATTGTCAACACATGGTTTTAATGATCACAGTGTGAAATAAATGTGTTGCCAAGATGATTGTTACTGAATCCTAAAATTGCTGCTCGTTATACAGAATGTGTAGTGTGTTACATTATACGTGAGGTGAAACAGCAGCCTAGTGAATGCTACCATTCTGTAATGCTGTGCAAGCTCTAATGTCATCTCCAGACAAAGATGACCAACTGTTCCTGCTCCAACAAAGCAGTCACTTCTGATCAAATTATTTGGAAATGAGTTAAAAAAAAAAAAGGGAAACCACTTGTATGAACCAGAACAAAAGTGGAAGACAATTGTGCATTATTGATGGAAACAGTAGGAAAAACAGAAGAGAAACACTGCATTAGATTCCAGATGTCTTGAATTTTTTAGGTATTCGCAATAAATTCAAAATAAAAATAAAATTATCTCACATAATAATTCATCAGAATAGTTAGTTACTGTTTCACCAAAGCTAAAGCTGCAAGTGCAAGCAGTGAAGAGATTGATCCCACAAGTTAATGCATTTAGAAATGCATGCTTTTTAATCACCTGACAATTTTTGGCATCTACTTCCATATGTGCATTAAAAAACCCAAAACAAAACAGGGAAAAAAACCCCAACTGAATTAAAATTAAAATGGTGCAAATTGTTTATAAGAATAAAAAAGGATGGAATACCACAAAAGACATTTTCTCACTCCTATTAGGTTAGGTGATCTCGAATACAATAGCTAGCTGACAGCTCTGGCCTGTAAAATTTGTGCTTCTTCGTGAAAAGCAAATTACACGAAAAAAGGTTTTGACAGTCTATCTGAAACCATTAATAACAATCTTTCAACTTGATTATATATGAACTATTGTTATAGCCCTTATTAGCTGCTCATCACACAACTTTTGAAAACAAGAATGAGTGCTAGAAAAAAAAATCTGGTGACATTCAGAAGCAATAATGACTAGGAAAACACAGAAGTTTCTGAATTCTTTTCCCTCAGTTCTGTCCACAAAAAGTCAAATGTAAAGCAACTGTCTGCATTTAAACCTTACTCACAATGACAGATTTAACTGAGGAGCTCAATTATTGCCACAACTTTTGATGAAATTACCACAATACCAAAACAGAATGCATTGCCATTCTATATACTTTATAGATTTAAAATATTTTTAAGTATGTTAAAATACAATACTGAAGCTGAACTGAAGCTTTTAAAAAGACATATGTAAATCCTACTCTTCGAAAAACCATAAAAGTCCAATTAATTCAATTGCACAGACGTGAATTCCATTTATAGTAATTTCACTACTATAAGGCGCACCCTTTTGACTAAAATTTTGGTCCGAACACGGAAGTGTGCCTTATAATCCAGATGCGCCTTATATATGGACAAAGTTTGGAAATTTGCAAACCCAGAAGTGCAAGCTGCAAGCCGAGCTGGGACCCATGGGAGCTGCAGCCGCGCGGGGGGAGGCAGGAGCCGCAAGCCGTGAGCCTCGAGCCGTGCCAGCCAGCGCTGGGGGTGGGCGGGAGTGCCGGGGTCCACAGCACAGGGAGGGCGCCTGGGGCTGCGTTTAAAGGCTAGGCCAATTTGTGAAAAATGTTTGCAAATTGAGCACCTGCCAGTAATTCATTACTTTGTTGCGCATAGTGTGGATCCTCGCTGGGAAAAAAGTGTGCCTTATAGTCCAGTGAACCTTATATAATGTACAAAGTTGAGAAATTTGCCGAGTGCGCCTTATAATCCGGTGTGCCTTATATTCGTTAAATTACTGTACCTCCATCTTTTACTTTGTTGAATGACTCTGAATGTCTCTGCTGTCACTACTGAACTATTGGAACCTTATTTGTACAATGAGTAGAACAACCTATATCTGACATCTGCAAGACAAGCTCTTTCCAGTCACCCATCAATAGATCAAATAATTTCTTACTTTTACCTTCAATAAAAATTTACATCCCATAACGCTTGATCCCCCTCTCCTCTGGTTACTTACTCAACATTTGTGGAAACAAAGCACATGGCGATGGCCATGTATCTTGTAAGGAAAAGTACTATATGGAAGTGTTCTTCTTTCTTAAATAATAAACATGTGTTGATTCCTTAACTAGAGGTTTGGAGATGTGCAAAACACATCACTAATCAATAATAGCATAAATAAACCAGTATTAAAACTAACAAGACTAATAGCATAGAAACTTTTTTTGTCTTGCTCATTCCTGAGAGAATTTGCACATTTGTCATGTAAACACAGGTTCAAATTTACACACAGTTCAGTGCAACTTCTATTCCATTTACAAATTCTGTTTGCTCATTGTCCTAAATGGGAACTTTCAGGGTTAATAAATTACCTTACAAACTAATTTATCTCTACCCTCTACCTAACTAAACTATCCTGATCTTGCTCCCTGCTGCAGTCCTGCTCAACCTCAGCCTCTCCTCAAAGAGCTTTATAATTTAAAATTGCAGAACACATGCTCAACAAATGAACCAAGGACAAGAAGAATCACACAATATATGCTGCTAAGAAGATGAAAGAAAAGCATTTCTATGTATTTATCTTAATCTGAACCCAGTAGTCTGCAGTTGCGGTATTTGTAACATTTGCCAAGATCATGGTAATTGGTTTTGTTCTCCTGACTTCTCCTCTACCTGTTTTTCTCCCTTCCTCCCAACCCCCTCCCAAAAAATGCTTGGTATTTACACTGAGATTCCTGGTCCCAGTCTCTGACTTTCACTTTTTTCTAGTTTCCTCTGCACAAAGGATTGAAGGGCTCAACATTGCAATTAACTAAGTATCAGGAAGCCACAAAAAAAAAATAAATCCAGCAGTATAATGCTCATGAACTGAATTACCCACAAACCAGGCCAGCAGCCAGGATGGGAAACTGGAGAAATAGGCCATTTAATCTCCTCTGCCTTGACAGAAATGCCAGAGAAAGGAGGTCCAAGCAAGCCTGCCTCACCATCATCATGGAGTAGAAGTTTCTGCATCTGAGAAGTGATCCACTGAAGTCAACTAAAACCTTCCTTCTTTCCAATCACACAGCAGAAGGACGGCAAACAGATGCAGGCCAGCCTGCAGAAAGCACATGACAACTGTCAAACCTGGTCTTGATTAGTAATGCTGCCAGAGCAGAAAAGATGGTGGATGAAAGATCAGTCTGGCCAGAACAGGAATATACAAGCCCATTTGCTTGCATAGTCAATGACCCCCCACTAAGATTCAGGGGCAGAGCAATCTTCAGGTTTTCAGCTCCAAAATGGTGAGAAGGAGCACACTTCACCTTCCCTCTCCCTCTATCCCACTTGAAACTGATCCATGCAGAACTCTGCTGCTGCCCGGGCAAAGGCTGCTGGAGAAACAACATGCAGAAACAGCAGGTCTGACAAGGCTTGATGTAGTCAACAAGTTTTTAGAATAAAAGGGCAACACTGCCCCAAGTCCAAAGCTGTAATGAACTCCAACACTACACTGAATTATTGAATGGTTTGAGTTGGACAGGACCTCTAAAGACCATCTAGTCCAATCCCCCTGCCTTGGGCAGGGACCCCTTCCACTGGACCAGGCTGCACAAAGCCCTATTCAACCTGGCCTTCAAGACTTCCACAGGATGGAGCAGCCACATCTTGGCACAAACTATTCCAGTGCCTCACCACTCCCATAGCAAATAATTTCCTTCTTGCATATAATCTAAACATGCTCTCTTTCAGTTTAAAATCATTGACCATAGTCCTGTCACCATAGATACTTGCAAAATGTTTGTTCCCATCTTTCTCTTAAGTCCACTTCAAGTACTGAAAGGCTGCAGTGAGGTCTCCTTGGAATCTTCCCCAGGCTGAACCATCATAACTCTCCCAGTCTGCCTTCATAAGAGAAGTGCTCCAGCCCGGTCAGAATCCCCTCCCTCACCCTGCTGCCCATGCTGCTTTGGATGCAGCCCAGGATGAGGCCAGCTTTCTGGGCTGTGAGTGCACATTCCCAGGTCATATTGAGCTTCTCATTCACCAATAGCCCCAAGTTCTTCTCTCCAGGGTTGCTCTCAATCCATCCTCTGCTCAGTTTGTATTTGTGCTTGGGATTGCCCCAACACAGGTGCAGCATCTTACATGTGGCATTGTTGATCATCCTACACTTATTACTGTATCTTTGCCTGTCCATCCGTTTTGATTCTTTGCTGTAATTTAGTAGCACCTCACCCTCCTCATCTTAAGAGCACTGATGAAAGAAACACAATAGTCGAGAAGACAGAGTATGTGACATGGTAACAGGCACCAGGATGTTCCTGTAGAATTCATTCCTAAGCTATTATAAATAAGTGAAGCCAAACTCTTCTGTCACACAAGTTAAAGAAGACTGAGGTGAGCTTTCATGATTCACCATGGTTCTCTGGTGAGTTATTGGGACAAGAGAGAACAAAACTGAAAGATTCTTGATCTCTCTTCTCCACTCTAACCCCTGAAAAATAGCAGAGATTTAAACACCAGCAAGCTATTCCAGCAGCCATGGATCTCGTAACACACATTCACTATGACCAGTAAATTACTGAGAGCTGCATATTTAGACAGCTTTATTTCATATTATCCAAGCACATGTTCTGGAATTCCAGACTAATTTAAACAGTCATTTACAATTCCTTTATCTGCCTTCATTGACCAGAATTTCTTGTTAGCGTGAACTCTGAGTGGGTTCAATTCACTACTTCAGTACATTCCCTACAAGTTTTACAAGATTTACATTTAATGTGTTTCACAACCAGGGCCCTTTTTCTTTAGGGGATTACCTCACCTTTTACATTTTCCACTGGTAGCAATTTTAAGTAGTAGCTCTCTGTATTTGCAAAGGGAACAAAAATTTGTCTCAATTGGTTTGTTTCCACTTATTGAGATTTACTCACAGTGTTATGCACTAAACTAATATGAATCTAATCCAAAAAAACATTTTCAAACTAATGATTTTTCATGACCACCATAAAAACAGTACCACAGATTACACTGACTATGAATGAGACACTTAACTCACTTCCCACACTCATTGTTTAAATACATATATCTTTCAGAACTCATTAGAAACAGAACATACAAGTTAACACTACTTCATTTTTGGGGCAGCTTATAAAAATGCATCCCTACTCTGCCTAGAAATGTTTTACTGATGGGAGACAACAGCTAAATTGCTTTTGAGGAAGAATATGTGTGTTCTGGTGATGACCTGACAAAAAAAATGTGATTTTTTTTAATCACATGCTCTTATCTATAAAAACAATTAACTAAATCAGATGCTGATTGTGATTGAAACCACTTAATAAAAAATAATCAGCAAGAAAATTCAGAAAGCCATATACTACATAGGGAATGGTAATTAACTACCACCATAATATAGTACTCTGAACCATTATTAATCAATGTTTTTTCTTTTTAGGAGCGCTAAAAATTGAATTGCTTAGAACAGTATTTTGAGAACTGGTAGAAGCACTGGTCAAATGCTTCCTGTTCTCAAGAAAGCTGTTCTTATCTTGGCCATGAGTAACTAATAGAAACCCTCACTTATGGGATGCACAACACTCAGCAAGTGAAGCCATTCCAAACTGAATGAGCAAGAATTCTTCTTCCCAAGCATTTTTCCTCAAAATTGACACAACAACAATCCCTCCAGCATCTAAGAATTACCCTTCTCTGCCAAGCAGTGCAAGGCCCATAGCAAAGTATGCATGTATGCCATTTTGTCTTTCTGAAAAAAGCAGGAAACTTTTATCACAAGACCAATCTCAGGAGGAAGCCACACTTTTCTTTCAAATACACTATCAGAAAAGTCATGTCTACTTTCAACATTAAGGCTGTTGACAGAAGCCACGGTGCAGCAGTATTCCACAAGATCAGTTTATTCACTCTACATTTACCTATTCTCTTTATTTTAAAACATGTAACGAATTAAAAACAATTACAGAGAGTTTAAGATTTACAGCAAACACTTTAACCAAGTACAAAATAACAAGAAAGAAGATTTTTGACAAGGAACAAAATGTACAGTTATTCCTGGCAATGCTTAATACATGTAGAGGGTCTGTTCCATAAACTGCACTGGATTGCACAGATAGGTTAATTTAACCACCCTGTACGTTAGCACAGCCAAATAATAGCTCATACTTCTTAAGGAAAAAGTACATAAATTACAAATACACAATTACAGAACAAGGAATTGTCTAAGGAATGTAGCAACACTGAAACCAATTTAGAAACCACAGCAGATAACCAATGAGCCTAAAACACACCATGCAAACACACAAAATGAGCAAATTAATCTGATTAAGAGCAAAAATGTCAAACAAGAACATAAATCAGAAGCTTTCAGTTGGGCTCACTCTTCAGAAAGCTTTCAAAATATGTCTGAAAAAAGGATGCCTCTGTTTTGTAAACATTTAAGAGTAGCTAGCACCATGATTGGTTAAAGTACCATATATCAGGTGAGGTCTCCACTACAAGTTTTTCCCTCTCATCTATCAGATGTTTAAAGTCTCACCCTTTCACTGACAGGAAAAAACCCTTGATGCTAAAATGGATGGGCTTCATTGGCACTTAAAGAACTTGCATAATCAAAAGACCAAAAAAACTGTCAGCATGAACTGTCAACAACAAGACACTCCCCCAAGACAGCTCTGTTCCAGGCTTTATGCTCACACAAGTATCTATTCAGGAACACTTTCTGGTAGTAGCCAACTCCTTCACTCAGTAGAAAGAGAGAAGGATGAATTATCATTTTACAAAAGCCTACAAATAAAACAGCTTCAACTAAAGCAGTGAGGTGTGGATTTGTTGTTTCAAATACACATCTTACCAAAGAAATTAGCCAACACTTATCCTCCTTAAGTCTGGATTTAAACACCCGGTAGCTGTTGAGAAATAAGCTACCAACTAGAAGTGTCTAAAAAAGGCTAATGTGAAAAGTTTGTCATCAAGCTGGAAGAGGGCTGTCATCAAACTAGGCAGTCAACCATAATGACTAGTATTGCAAAAACTGATCAATATACTTTGTAACTAATAAAGACTCTCTGCAGCAGGAGTCAGAATAATTTAAAATTAAATATAAAATGGCAGCACCTCCTTTTCCAGGAGGGAATTTTGTGTGTGTGTGTGTATGTAGAAAGGGCTGCGAGGTCTTTCTCAATCCTTTCCTATGCACCAAGGTCTCATTCCCAGAACATACTACAGATACAGTTGCAGAGCAACGCATGGTCATAAACAGCCAGACCCCATTACAGGTTCCAAAAGGCAAGTACCTCAGAAACATGGAGAAGTGACTCGGGATTAGGCTTCAGAAATTGCTGGAGTCTCTGTGGCTGGCACCCACAGAGCCAGAAACGCAGAATGAATGGATCCCTCAGTGGTTTATAGTAATTAGGCACATTTCTGAAACTGGTGCTGCAACTGCTTCGTCTGCACTAATTGAGCACAATGCAAAGCAGTGCTCTGAAATGCCAAATGGCACATTTAACAACCTTATAAAGGAGCCAAGAATACAGATTCCCTTTTTTTTTTTCTTAATAAAGAAAAAAAAGCACTGGCCTAACTTGTCACTGCACAATGCAGAGAACTGGAAAGTGTCCAAAACTGCTCTGTAAGTGTTGTTTTATTAGCCTGAGACTGTTAATAAATATATTGTAAACGAACTTACACTTGCTTGGGTGCATATAAAGAAAGAATTGTATCGCTGTTCTTAAAACGTTTGCAATTTACGCCAGTTCTTCACTTTCTTTATCCTAGTTACACTGTTTCTATACTAGTTTACCTTAGCAACTGACATTTATTTGGGCCATAAATTACCCTAATGCAGTTTAGTGCTCTTTCATAAATTTTACTAACACAACACTTACAAAACATAGACTTACATTAATTAAACCCATGCCTACACAAATCAAAAATTTCCTTTTAACATTTTTACTTACTGCTAATTCTGGAAAACATACAATAAGACAAAGGCTTTCTCTCCCCTTTCACCAGGTGTGAAGATACATATACATAAATACACATATAAATATACATATCAAATGTGGACATTCAAATGTGTACCTTATTACCAGTGCGTCACAGCTGATAACTGACAATCTCTGAGAGTAAAAAGACTGTCTTCCAAGAACTTGGCACACTGAGCTACAAATTAGATCCTTTCACTAAGAAAAAGTTAATTAACTCTTCATAATTTCCACCTTTGAGTTTACTACTGCAAGACTTTCATTACTTGTCAGAAACAGCTTTAGCAATTTCAAACCCTAAACGTTAAAAGTCTTTCAAGATTAAAGCTTGAATCCTGTAATAGAAATTTAAGAAATTTGAAAAAAGGCTTGTTTCCTATAGGAACAAAAAAAAGGGTTGAGGTACATATTGATAAGATAGAAACATAAAATACTAAGGTAATTTTGGTTTCATAATAATTGTTATGCCCAAGTTTAGCTTTCAAAATTGAAAAAATAAAGCTACTGTTAAGCAATATCTGGATATGAACATTCAGTAATTATTCTGAATAACAATAGCAGTAGAGTACACTACAGTACAGGAAGACACATGACATATATATGACAATGCATGTAATATGCACTTAAGATGCTACTTAACCACACTTACCTCCTGTTTGCAAATATTTGAAAATGTGCTCTATTTTGTACATCCTACCAAAATCATAAGAAAATACATCCTACCAAATGATAAGCAGAACAACCTGAGGTGCTGCACACCCTGCCCTGGGCTCCTGCTTTCCCTGCTCGAGCAAAGCCCTTGGGCTCCCAACACACACAACTTGAGGTGAGCAGCAAAACAATCCCATCACTGACCCACAGCCATGACCTCACGGAATGTCTACAACCACAAAGCACTCAGACAGACTGCCGTGTGTAAGGCAGCATCTGCTGTATTGGAAGCAGAGCATGAAACTCCAAGTTTTGTGTTTTAGCCTGCTCTGGTCATCCACTCACCACACGAGCAGGGGCAGGGCTGTGTGTCCCCAGCTGCACACACACCAACACCCCAATCCCACTCCAGACAGCAGGAAGCATTGCTCCCAGGCACACATAAACTCTACACAGGCATTTAATCCAACATGACATATTTGTGAACAATTTAAGCTAACACAGCACCACTTACGCCACAGTAAAACCTTAGAGATACGATAAATAATTTACAAGAGTAGCGCAGTCACCACCAGTGTTTGTTTTCTCAGTGGTCTTTATTAAACCAAATCACTGGGATTAAAGCTATTACAACAAAAACTAGAGACTGACATGAGTGGGTTGACAACTCTTCTGTTTGTTCAAGCCTCCTTACTGAGAAGACTCGCGTTAAATATGACCAGAAATAAATTTGTCACAATACAATTTTAATTCTCAAATATCTGGAACCAATTAACTTTGGGAAAGTTTCAAGAGGGCCACCCAGTAATAAACACAAAACCATTTGTGTCTGCTGTCTTGTTTGTGATATTTTTTTTATTGCTACCTCAGTTTCAGATGTCAGAGTAATGACTTCCACATTCCGATAAAAATGTGAATTGAATCCATATGGAAAAGATGCTCAAACCTATCAAAAATCAGAAGAACTCCCCTATTCATAAGTTTTTATACAAAGAAGTTTATAAAGCCTAACATTTTGACCATTCTCAATCAAAATCAGGAAACTTGTAATACTATTACCAAAGAATCAGATGTGTCACAGAAAGACATATCTATTACTTAAGGGACATTTTAATGTAATCTATTTTACTTAAAAATCTCTAGATAAAATTAGCATTTAAGCCTTTGAAAGATGTAGCAGCCCTAATTGCCACATGATTCCATTTCTTTTTAAAATTATTTAGGAAATATACATTATTATGATTAAATAATGTTCCACACTTGCAGATATTTACATCAAAGATTCCATATATGGCATATTTATCTTCCCACTGCAAAGTAACCTAAGGAAATTGCCACAACTCAAAAGAAGACTGTAAAATAAATTATCTCCTCCTTTCTTCAGTCACAAAGTCAACGTCCTTTCCATCCTTCCAGATTGAAAAAAGAAATACCTCACCAGAAAGTTTGTTTCTCCTAGATAACAGAGAATGAACAGTTACAGGCAGAACTCATATACATAGTTCTCTAAAACCATCCAGTATTTCTTTATATTTCTTTTTGAAAAGTAACACTCCTATTTTCTATGACAATTAAAGAATCCAAGTACTTTTAAAGTAGCAAGGAGGGAAGGGGAAGAGATCTGCTTTATTTGACAATGTCAAGCAAAACTATGGAATCAGTGTTAAGAAGTCTTGCTAATCACACTACTAAAAGTTCCCCCTGTACATGCACTGGAAGACTCCCACATTTGTCAGGAACACAAGCTCAGCTGAAGAAAGTACTTTCCCCATCTGTATACACTAACAGAGGATTTGGTGAGGGAACCTACATCCCCCCAAGCATGCACCATCTCTGTGCAACTGGGTGCAAAAGAATAAACACACACTGTCCAGAGATTCCGCCACATACACTCTGAAGTACCAAATGCTATATGTTTTCCCTGCATTTTCTTTAGTGCCTGTTTTGACTGGATTTTTTTTACATAAGGTAAGAGGAATTGAGCATTAAGCTTAGAGAGAAAATCCTGCTTATGTATCAATTATTCCACGGACAGCTATGAGATCGAAAAATAAATACACAGGCAAAAGGCAGTGGGAAAGGGAGGGATGTGCTTCAGCAAGCTCTGAAATGGACTCCTGGAGGTCCAGTAGGCCACCCCACTAACTGTGGGAATTGTTCCTTGGCTTACACACATGGCAA
The DNA here is from genome assembly GCA_013186435.1 of Turdus rufiventris. Lineage (NCBI taxonomy): Eukaryota > Metazoa > Chordata > Aves > Passeriformes > Turdidae > Turdus > Turdus rufiventris. The sequence goes on along the minus strand of PYHW01010466.1, from coordinate 1,658,705 downwards.
AAGGCCTTCCTGCTGTTGGAACTGAACTGGCCTAAGGTGCAAGACCAGCCTCTCCAGATGTAGGTGTAAAAAGCCTTTGAATTCCCACTCCACAGGCTGAAGGAAAAACATCTGCACTAGATGCCAGAGCACAGGTCCACAAAGAAGAGGTCCACAACACAGCTAGCTCAATTCCTGGTTTTGAAAAATCACCAGCAACAAGTGCCTGAAAAATTCCAGGCCGCAGCTGTCAGAATAACATATAGTATCTCCATCTGTGATTGCTCTAATGAATTATTTTTCCCACAATTTCTCCTGCAGCCCACAAGAAAACTTTTGGCATCCTAATTGTTCCACATAGCTTTGAATCTGTGTGCATCAGCTTGTTTTGAACTGTTAACAGTTTTCTTTGGCATCCCTTCATTCTTGCATTTCAAGTAAATAATTCATCACCATTCGCCCTCTTCATACAAACACAACTTTACATTTCTTGTCTCCTACTCATTCTCCCCCAGGCTAAGTTTACTGAATGTAGCTCCTCCACTTACACATGTTCTTCAACACCTTTGCATCTTTATTTTTCCATGAGGTACTTTCTCTACTTCTATTACACTTTAAAGAGGACCAGAACTGCAGACAGCAGTAAACCTGTCAGCATACCCATGATTTACATAGAGGCATGATAATGATTTTTCAGTTATATTCTCTACTCCTTTCCCAATTATCCTCATTATTAAATTGAAGGGAGTAGGGGAAATGGGGGTGCTTAACAGCTACAAAATGTGGAACTGACATTTTGCTCATATTTTCAACTTCCTGAGTGAAAAATCATATTCCAACACTGCACATATAAAAGAGGAGTCTTCTCCCCACATGCACTGCATTACTGCCACTTCATCAGTAGAACAGCGTCATGAGACTCCTGCAAACTTTGTAAAAATGAGAGCTGGTTCTAATCTTGGACAAACTATAAACAGTAAAAACTTGTCTTCTCAGTTTCCTCTTTCCCAGAGCATCTATGACAATGACAATAGGTTCTCTTTGCATGATCCTCACTTTTGCAGTGCCAATCTGAAATTCTGTGGCTGAATTTAAAGCACTGAAAATGGATTTAGTGAACATGGATGCATGAAAATTATCAATATTATATAAATAAATATTATATATAATATTAAATATTATATAAATATTAATTTTGCACTAAGTTCCTCATAAAGATATATACAATTTCTCTGTATCTGTTTTCTACCTGTAGAGCAGGAATATTGTATCAATTCTTTAACCAAGCAATCTTGGTATCCTCCTACCAAGGGGTAAATTATTCCCCTTTTTCTGACCAATCTATTTTTCCAGTTTTCTTCTGATGACACATCTTATGAGTCCTTAAACTTTATCGATTGCTTTACAAAAGGAAAATCTATCCACACTAACAATTCTTAAAAGCTGATTTTTTTAAAATAAAAGCCCTACATTTTTGAGATAAGCACACAAAGTGTGCTTTTCCATTAGTCTCATCTTCCATTTTCTTCTTTAACAATAACATAATACATTGTAAAGTTCACAGGATTCTGTTTCTGCTTGTTTTTACTTTTCTGTCACCTATGCCACTGCTTGCCGATCCCGCAACAAATGGAGTCAACTACCAGCTTTGCTCAGTGACAACCTGCGCAGAACAGCTCACCTTCACTCCTTGTAGCCTCACCACTTTCAGCAGTGTCCACAGTCTCAGAATATATTTACATCAGGTTGCATCTGGTTGTAAGCAATTAAGTTGCTATTTAAGACTTGAACGTTGATCTCATGAATCATCATATGTGATTACCTAAACATTCATCAATGTAATTTCAATAGCCAGGTTAAAAATGCTTCATGAGAAAAGAAAGTGGTACAGAAACTGTCAGAGTTCATATGTTTCAGGTAGATGAACTTCCTCTCATTGTTTATTAATCTAAGACATATTGGGTGATTATTTAAAAATATACCAGGAGCTCCCGATCATGTTTATTGTGTCCTCAAAATTCAGTATTAACACTATTACTAAACTTGCTGAGTATTTTTTTCTCCAAATCACTTGTTCAAGTGACCTGTAACTCCTGGTTAACCCATAAAAGTTTAATGGCTCTTATAGGTAATGCAAGTATACTCTGCAAACTTGCTTTCATTAACAAAAAAAGACCTCTAATCAAGGAGATGTCCTATTTATCTGATTTTTCTTATTTCTGCACCATGTAAGTATCAGCAAAGTAGCAGATTAATTAATTCTCTGCATTTGAAATTACAAGTCCAACTTCAAAGTAATGATTTGAACACTGCTATAATATAAACAGTAAGCAACTGAGTACCAGACAAAAGTGACCACAGACAGTGGAGAATTATTACATTTGCAAATATTTGCAAATGCTTCAATACAGTGCACTGAAGTCTGCAGAAATTTGGCAGGTTGAAAAAAGTGAAAAGAACCACATCTGTACTACAGCCAAAAAAAGATATATGGTCTTATGGCTTAATTTGGAAATGCCCACAGAGTGAGATAAAGATGTACAATGATTTCAGTTGGTCAGAACATGGTGCTAATTTAATAACATCAAGACTGTGGGTTCAATGCCTATATGAGCCATTCACTGTAGGGTTGGACTCTGATTCTTGTGGGTCCCCTCCAACTTGGAGTATTCTGTGAATCTGTTGATGCTTTTGCACACAAGAAGACCCATGAACTGAAAAAAATTGTTAAAAATACAAATATGAACATGAACTACAGGTTTTGTTTCTTACGACATTGCAAAACACCAACTTACTAATTTTCTCCATTTTAGTGCCTAACAGTTTGTTTGATCTTATGTTTTCAGTAAGTCTCAAGTAATCTACTTTTGCTGAAGGTCATGATGCTCACCCAACAGACTTATGCTGACCCTTCCTCTTCACCCAGTGGTAAAATTCCGGCAGCTGGAGTCATCTTCTACGGTTCACACAGCTTCGTATTTTCAATTCAGTGCACAGGTTTAAGGTTTTCCATACCCCTGACCTGTGACTGAGGCTTCCTTCCACCCATCTCCCCTCCAAGAGTGAACAGTATTTAATACAATTCAATTTGACTTTAGTCAATTTAGTTGAGCAGCAGCTCAAACTACAGATTGCAATTACTCCATTCAGTAAAGGTCCAAATACAATCCTTCTGGCTTGGTACACATTCTTTGAGTCTCTACATGCACAGTATACAGCCTACATTGAGAAAAGATGGAATTCTGAGAGAAATTACATATTTGTGTCCATTGGTAAAGCCATCTTAACAAATCAATGAGAGGCCTTATTCTAAAATTTGTCAAAGCAGAAACATCTTCAACTTCTGGTTCACTCAGATTCATAAATGCCATACAATCAAGGAGTCAGGAAATTCAGTAGAAAACCTATATAGATCGTCTTTTGGGTAGAGGGGGGAGGTGTCCAAGAGCTTCATTATTTATGACCATGGCAAAGTTCTCCAGCAAGGTTATTTATATCAGTGCATTCCCATTACATCTTGCTTTGCCTAAGGCCACTGACTTACTGTGATTTGCAAGCACTAGCAAACAACACCCATATTCAAGTTCAGTGTATCCATTCTCACACAAAATGGTTGATATTATGCACCACAGTCCTGGCTCGAGACTCAAGGGGCCAGTTTGCACAGCTTAACATGCTCAGCAATGTGCTTCAGCTCCCAGCAATCTTAATTAGGCAAGGAATAATTAAGAGACATGGTAAACATAAGGGTTTGAATGTAAAGCAAAAGGGTTATTCCAGAAGTCATTTATTTCTTGCACAGCAGAGAACTGCAGTGTGTTAAAAGAACTGTTTTGACCAAAACCAACTTTATATTTTTATATGGGACAATGGCCATAATTCGGAAAGCTCCTCCTGGTTAATAAAAATAGAAAGAAAGAAAAATAGAGACGAAGTACATACATGGATGTATGCATCCGTGTGTGTTGGGAAGTAGAGAAGCTTTTTGTACTTCTTAGACAAAAAAAATTCCTATACAAGTATCTGAAGAATTTAAAATTTTCAAGTATTCAAAAAATACAATTGTTTATAAAGCATTCATAAGCAGCTAGGGGGGGCATGATCTTACATATTAAAAAAGCGTGTATTTCCAATCCCACTGTACAATCCACTCTTTGAAAATTTCTGTAATGTTACTGATATTTAAAGACCTTTTATTCATGATAGCGATCTGCAAAACACATCAAATTATTTAAGTTAAATGTTCCAAATAGAATTTTGTCTTGGAAATTGTACCAGCACATTTGAGTAAGAATGAAACCAACAGTTATTTTATTCAAGGTTACCAACACAGATGATTTTATATAAACAAAAACAATTTTTCAAGATTAAAAAATTTGCAGTTGAAAATTAGTATAATCATCAACACTTTAAAATATTCAAAGGTGTCAATTATTAAGTTTGATTTTGAAGGAGTGTTAAGCAAATTCAGAACACTTTTAATGAAGTTATTGACTTTCTATGAATTTTAAATCTAATACATCTTACTGAAACCAATACCTATATTTTTTAACTCAAACTATGGAAGGTATACTTTACAAAATTCAGGAACATGTGAAACACTGTCATATATGCCAGTTTATTGAATGTTCTGTCAACATAAACCATGAAAGTTGAGAAACTCATGTTCTTAAATATATGGCATTGAGCCCCTCTTTCTGAGTCCCACTTCAGATCACTCTTCTCCCTAGAAATACTGAACAGGGAATTTCAATTTCCAGACTTATTTCAATGAAGTCTGCAAAAATCTCTTGCAGTCCTTGAGATTTGAGGGAAGCAGCAGTTACTGAGGCACCTCATTGTATTTCAGCAGAGAAGAGAACAGTTACTGAACCAGAAAGAAACTCCTTAAAGAATCACACTACTCACATTACAAAAACATTAATAGTTCACATGGAAGTGATCAGATGAGATCCATCTCAAACAATGCAGTTACTCAGAAAGAACCCCATTCAGCACAATACTGTAGTAAGATATGGTAACTGATGCACTATTGAAACCTCCATAGTCACTGATGGTCTGATCCATTGTGTGGAAAGGGTAGAAAAGAGAGAGGAGCAGATTCAGAAAATATTCTAAAGTCATACTTATCTGTGGATTTTCCTTTAAAAATACTATGAAAGTCAGTTTGTCTTCCAAAGATAGAACCAGTCTTAAAGACAGGACACTAGCTGGCAAGTTTCACACATAAACAGGACTCAAACCAAGACAAAAATCTGCCATAGGAAAAACAGTCAGATTTAGATGTATATAAAATAAGTCTTATTCTTTCTTTATCTTTCCTTTGACAGATGTAGATTGATATGTTAGAATTACTTCCTTCTGCTTTACCAAGAAATTCTACATTTTCGTTACCAGTGTTTCCTCATTAGAGCTCAGCTTCAAGGAAGGATTTTTTCCTTTCATTTTCCAACACCAATATGGTTTTCAAGCTGATCTGTCTTCTATCCAGACTGACATTTACAAGCTGTGCTAGAAGCTGTCGTCCTCCGCTTTTCTGACCCTATTAGAGGCATAAGGAGCATATCACAGAGACAAGATTTCAAATGAACCACCTCCCCCTGAATGCCAAACCACTGACTGTTTAAACAATTAAAAAACTTAAGTCTCAGCACTGTTTAAAAATCTACGTATCTTGTAACAGCATCATCTGAAGAACTTCAGCAGCCACGTGCTAACATTTGCCATATACCAGTACATCCGTTCTGACTATAAACACAAGCAAAAACATTTACTCTTTTACAAAAAGACTTTTAAAACCATTTTATACATAGCATGTGAAACATTTTTTAACACAGAAAATACTTCAACATGTAGAAGTGAAAAAGAGAATGTTATTTCAGACTGTATGTACAAAGGAATCATTTTTGTTTTAAATCACAGAAACGGTTAAAATGGAGAAACTAACTGCAATATTTTCGAAAACAACTCATGTTTATACCAAAAAAAATGCTGGTTATAATTTTTAGACCGAACTGGTTTTGCTCCAAAACTTTCTGTGGAACTCTATTTAAGGAATGCAAATGCACAATTGACTTTTATTTTGACAGCTTAGAGTTTCAAAAGGACCATAATGATTTCTGGGCTTAAATTGCTACTCTTTTTTTCATTATCATTATCCTATAAATGATGTCAGGAACAGTATCAGACTAGAACTGGCACCAATATACTATGAGTGGATATAGGCAATTAAAACATGAAGGATTTAATTTCAACTGAAACATATGGGGCACAGAAAATAATAGTTAAATGTAATATACAGTTAATGAGAAAGAATGTCTGCTCATTCCACTGGCCAGTTCTATGGCAAGATTAACACTGTGTTTAAAAAAAAAAAATCAAATCACAAACCAGCAGAATAAACTTAAACTTTGTAAACTTTTGTCCTCTTAGAAACACCTCCATTCTGCATATTTTGAAAACAGAATTGAAGATTTCTTCTTCTACAAAATTAAATCTGTATTCTGGGACTAGTTTTCATACCTGAGCCATCCAAGAATGATCCATAAAAAAGCAGCTTGTCAACAACCACCACCAACACAGTAACTGGACGATTTTAAATAGCCCTGACAAAACCTCAAAAAATAGAAAGTCCACACTTCTATACATTACAACTTCTGTTAAGAGTGCAGTAGAGATAAAGTGGACTTTTACAGATTCATCCAATGCCCTTAGCTGGCAGTTCGGCTGATACACCAACCTCTGTATCTTTTACACACAAACACCTGCACCTCATTTCCATTGTGCTCCAACAAGAGGAAACCAAACAAAGTTTAATGTGTTCTTGGTAAATCTGGTATCTGACACTAGGTCCTTACAAACTGTTGCACAAAACTGCTCCCCATAAGGAGCTTGCAGACAACCCAGCGAAAGAACTTTTCCTCTATGCGTCATGCCTGAGCTCACACTGGACAAATTAGAGACATTAATAACCTTCTGCCTCAAACACATTCTTGCCATGCCACACTCCAATGGACTCTGATTTTCAAGCTTTAGAAGAGGACTCCAGTGTTTGGGGCAGCACAGGAGTGACAAGCCTGCAGCAGCATTTCACCTGCTTCACTGAACACTCAGAGCAGCATGGCCTCCTGCAGAAGCACCTGGACCTTGAGGATTGTTCAGAAGCAGATGGAGATATAAATGGGAAAACATTGCTGGAAATGGAAAAAAATACCTCTTTTCCAAAGAAGTTTCCATATCTATATCTTACCATGTAGAGAATGAGAAAGCATTTGTTTTGCTTAAGGTCCTATTCAGTCCTCAGAATGCATCTTGACCCCAATTTCCCCAGAGGAGGGCCATCTGCCCTTCTTCCCAAACCTCACAAACTTAGAAGCATGAGAGGGCAGCAGAAACTGCCAGGCAGCAGGGATTGAAGCTAGAAAAAGGAGGATAATGACTTTTTCAAAGGCTTGAGAAGAAAAGACGATTCCCTGACAATGTGAACATCTGAGAGAAGGGAAGAAGACTGCTAAGATGGTAGTGAAATACAAAAAACAAGAAATTCTTGCTCTCATAAGCTTTTACAAGAAGACCACTGAAAACCCTTTCCTCCCACCAGGAAAATCCTCAACCATCTTGAAACACTACTTGAATTTGCCTTCCTGGAAAGTCTTGAATTCTCTTTTGACCCATTTTTCTCATCTATCAAATCACTGCCCACAGAAATTCTCATAATCAGTAATGCTACATGCACTAGAGAGAGGTATCTGAAGATTTTCAGAATCTGAAGCTAAGCATTACTTTCAACTCCACTACTGACTAGCAAGGAGTTAACTGTAAAAATCAACTACCTTCAGTTAGTATATTTCTTATAGGAAATTCTGCATAAGCTGTGGCTGAGAGGTAAGCCTCAAAACTGATTTGTAATACTGACACTTCTGCTAATTTTAGAAAGTCAAATGGATAGCTGTTCATTATAAAAGATCATGTTAAAGGAGCATAATGATAAGTGTTATATTGAGTTTCAAATGAGACACACACAGGAAGGTTCAAAATGCAAAGCAGCTTTCAACAGAAAGCTAGAGACAAAGTATTAAATGTTTGCTCTGACTCTTGCCAGAAGTCCTGCTCTGAAGTGATGGATGAGGTTTCCTGAGGCTAAGATGCCAAAGTCAATTAGCCATGTCAATCCACAAAAATGCCAGCTGCCAGGATCTAACTTTATTACAGTATTACTTAAAAGTGAAGACATCAGCAATATTTAAGTTCACATGATTCCTAATTTTGAAACCTGCCTTTTTTAGATTTAGGATGGGGGCAGTGACAATGACCTTAAGTTTCAACCTATTAAAATCGTCACAGAGTGCCATGATTACCCATAATTTAATTATGTTAAGCATTCTGTTAATCAAATTAGACTACATTATGCACTATTCAAAAGAAAGTGAGACTTCAGCTTATTTCCCTCCTCATATGAATTCTATGTAATGTTTATATTTAAAAGTAGCAATTTATTTCAATAGTGCCTGTTTCAGTTGCCAAGCTGCATATCCCACAGAACATGATATGTGTAAAGTATATAGCTTACCCATTTATGGCATCTAATTCTGAATTCCAAAATAAAAATTTTGGAAAGTGTCTTGAGTATTTGTCGACTAGAATAAAGCATGTCCAAGTCTTTGATTATTTGAAAACATCTGCATTTAATTTCTAAGCAAGGAGTTTGGAAATGTTAATCTTCCAATACACTTCCCTGCACATTCACCACAACAAACTCAATCATTCCATGAAAGGGTAAAATTTTTCTTCTGTTTAGGTGCCTATGAAATAAATCTGAACATTACTGTCAAGCAATAAAAAACACCCATTTCTTTGAATAGCATCTAAATTCCTCCAAACTAGTCAGAAAACTGTGCATACTTCAAGTAGTCTATATTAACTTTATGGACATCTTAATTGAAAGTTTGGCTTTTTGCTGCTACAGCATTTACACTACCTTTACTTTACCACCCCAGTATACAACTGGCAGCTCTTCTTGAACTATTCTGTACATCAAGAATGCTGAGAGAATGAAACAAAAACAGAAGTATAACAAGGTTAAAGGACAGTTTCAAGTCTTCTGGGAGAAAAATCAAGCTTTCTTTTTTAGATTGTTATTCAAAACTGGGCTTAATCATTTCTTGGCTAGATAGCTTTTGTTTCTGCAGACACATGCCTATACACCACTAGATATATAGAAAATAAGACCCATTAATAAGAGTTTAAAATCAATAAAAGTTTGTTCTCAACTCTCGGTTTAACCCGTTAAAGAAAAAAGAACTGAATGAGTGACCAGCACATTCTAGTTATGCAAATCTTAGACTCCATAAAACCTATTTCATTAGGATTTATTTCCTTCCTTTGAGATGTTTCTAAAAGATAACTTTATAATGTAAGTGTCATCAAGTGTCCAAGAATTCTGTATTTTGTTGCCATTTAAGGATTGTCTACCGAAATTACATGAAAAAACAAAACCTAGCTCTCATCCCAGCACACTGTCTTCAAGCGCAAACTAACATGATCAGCTTTCTTCATTAAGACTTGCCCTTTAAAATCTAGAGGATAAAAATCCATTGATCTTGGTTCTTGTTCCTGAGTTTCATAAGCCAGACTACTGTCACTGTCACCAAGTTAATTTGTGATGCCTGACAGTCCATGCTGACTAGCCATATCCCAAGTGCCACTCTGAGAACAAGGGGCTGACTCCACCTGGCTTTAAACCACGAGGCAGCACAAAGGTAGAGGCCATGTTTAAAGAACAAACATTGCAAAAGCTCCATCTGAGAATGCCTTCCATGAAATGGGAAAGATGCGAGCTCTTTGTTTTCTACCCTATTTTTGCACTAAGATCCAGGCAGCAATGAAGCAAAAGCCACAGAAGATTCTCTCCTTCAAACAATGACAAAATAGGAGAAAAAAGCCATCCCACAAAATGAGGTAGGACTTACCAAGGAACATCACATGACCTGATAGAAGAAGCAGCAACCAAGTCTTGACAAAATCCCATGCTACAATGTGAGCCAAAAACAGTTGCAAAAATGCTGCTATTAGAAGCAGGGATTCAGTACTCTCCATTGAGCTTCAAACTTGCAATGTGTTATATTAGAACCATAGCCCCAGGGAAAACACTACTGAGTTGATTTCAATGTCTAAATTGATACCAGACTAGACTTGTTTCTTGTTGACACTAAAATTAAAGGCTTAACTTGTAACAGAAGTACAGTAATTTCACGATTATAAGCCGCACCTTCGGATGTCAGCAAC
>PYHW01010466.1:1628280-1639091 GCA_013186435.1 Turdus rufiventris | reverse complement strand
TTTCAAAGAGAAGCTCCTGCCTTTCTCAGAAGACACCCGTCCTCCAAACTGAAACAGCAACTTTTTGTTCTTTGTCCAGATATAAGCCGCACCTGATTATAAGCCGCACTTTGGGTTCAGACCAAAATTTTAGTCACAATGGTGCAGCTTATAATCGTGAAATTACTGTACTTATAGTTTTACTGCTTCCACATGACACTGAATTTGTGGAAAGCAGTAACACATCATACTGAACTTGAAAAGTTGCTCTCTACTCACAGAGAAGATTCAAATTTAGTTTAAAAGTTCAAAACTTTAGCCAAATCAGCTTGCTTCATGGTTGATTTTTTAAAAAAATAAACATAATTACAAATCTGCTCTCTGTGTACCTTCTCTACCCAGTACCACCTAGATACTAGAAACAAGATTCTAGCAGGGAAACCTAAGGAAAAAAGCCCAAATCTAAAGATTTGGTGAGGATGAGGCATACAAGAAAAAAAGAAGACAAAAGGTAGGGAATAGGGTCCATGAGTATTTAAGCAAAATAGCCCCTACAACTTCTAATAAAGCATCAAAATATGTATGACATTTCTGAACAGGAAATGGTAAAAATTCACCTGATGCAATAGAAAAATTCAACTCTCAGGTTGGTCTGCAAACATTCAACCTAGTTTTTCAGTCGACTAGTCAACTAGTGATAAAACAATATTGGTGCCCCAAACCCTCCTGAGTAGCAAGCTGCCAGCAAATACAGTTCTGTGAACTGTAAATCTTACTTTAATTTGTTCTCAAGAAAAAATACTGGATATTTCATGTTTCTTAGATTTTCTTTTTACCCTTGTAATAGCATTAAAAATTTATGATGAACATCCAAACACAGCCATTTGGAAACACAGAAATAAACCTACCCATAAGAGCTAACCTGGTAACTCAATCCACTTTGAGTATTCTGGAAAATGTAAGAACATCAAAAACATCCTGCAGTAACACACCTGTGAGAAGACTCAATCAGCAACTCGGTGACAGATGCAGCTTTCAGAGTATACTGTCTGTATTCACAACTGTAGTATCTACAGTGGGCACAAAGCAGGATGATCATTGTTATGTGTAAGTAACTTACGTAGTGGATTCTCCCCTGCAGTCTCTCTGCCATGCAGAAGGGTTTTTTAGCCTCCCACTGAAATTTATTTAGTCTTTTTTAAACACCAACAAACTAAGAACTAAATGAGTTTTAGTTTCTATTGTAGTCCCTTTGGGGCTAAAATGCAATTCACCAACCACAAAGACAAAGAAAGGAAAAGGGCCTAGAGAAGAGGAAGGAAAGAAATCAGGAGCTGCAGTGCAGCTGCAGCAAGACCAGTGTGAGAAGTAGGTGGCTGGGAGGAGACAAAATGTGCAAACAATAAATTTTTGCAAGGAAGTAACTTCCGGAACTGAAAACACAGTAGGTTGTTAGATGACGTCATCTCCAATTGCCTGCAACAAGCCCATCTGTGAGGCCCAGGCTAACTCCAAGTAGAAAGAGTTTTCTTCCTCCAAATTAATTCTCTGACTGTTTCAAAAATAAATAGCCCCAGGTTTCCAGGGAAAAGGGAAAAAAAAGGGAGGGGGAAGGGGCATTCTTCCTGGCCCTGTGCAAATGTGATCCAACAAGCCTAACCCAAACCTGAACTCTGCTGTTATAAAGCAGTTGGAAGTTCAGAAAATGTTGCACTATTTTGTAGCAATGACAGCTGACAGAAAACAGGACAGAAAGATGGAGGTAGGCCAAGTAAAAGGGTCACTGGTACAACCCAAGAACTGTATTAAAACTGCAGCTGGTAAATAGAGGGAGAATATAATTGGGAAATGGTATTAGGAGAGCAGGAAATTATTAAACAATAAAAATAATTAGTCAGTCATGTCTAACCACATGCTTTGGGGAGGTTTAAAGATACTAATAAACAGCTTAGATTTCACTCCCAAAGTCCATGAACCAGTGCTGCATGCTAATCTTGGCAACACGAACATCAGCAGGTGGCTACAGCAGTGACGGTCTGGCAAGGTCACTACGGGAAAGCCCAAGCAGACACACACAAATCCCTACTGCCCGCTCCTCCTCCATGGTTTCTGTCTTAGGCCATTTTCTCCAAAGCCTGTTTTCATAAATGTCTTCATTGTGGCTTCCCACTGACTCCCAGGCACCTCTTCAATTGACAATCTCTCCCATACCCAGTTTTGTTTCTAATGACATCTGCGATCTTTAACTCAGGAAGGAAAAACATGAGCTAGGGTAACCTTAAATTCATAAGCAGCAGACCAAGGTCCATCCTACCAGTTTCTTGTATTAAATTAAAGAACCAAGAAAAAACTTGGCTGAAAAAGTGTTAACAAGACAGGTCTCCTTCACCTGAAAAAGGAGGCTTGCACGAAAGTAATCATGTTTTAATTGCTCAAATTCAAGTCTCAAAGAGCAGTGGTGTTTAGTATATTTTTTACTTTGTTTCTCTTCCTTTTTCTTCCTAATTCACACTTTTAAATGCATTTTTTAACATGCTTGCTAGAGAACTGTGTAGACAAGGTCTCAGAGTTTAGTTATCCAACATAGGTCACAATATCTACAGTTGATTAATTCCAATCTTGCAGATTCCACATTTAATGTTTAAATTACAACAGACAACAGTCTTCTAGAAGATAATTCTCTTGTTCATTTATACCTTCCTAAAAGAAAAGTTTATCTCAATAAAATTTGCTTTTTGGACAACCTGGTAGTATTCAGGCCAAATTATAACAGCAATAGCTCTTAAACTATGGCCTATAAACCTCAAGAGAGAACCACATTTTTGGTTATTGCACTGCCCAGAGGAAAGAGTCTAAAATAACCACTAAAAACCCCCAAAAGCTACAGGGTAAAAATAACAAGAAAACCTAGCAGTGTACTGGACTCTATTACCAGAAGTTTAGGTAGGAGGTCAAGGGAAATGATTAATCCCATTTACTTGGCACTCACTACACCACAGAGCCCCACACCTGGCTGTGGTCCCCAATACAAGCAAGCATTGATCAGCTGGCATGGAGGAGCAGCAGTACAGCTGGACAGACCCAAGGAAACAGCATTTTCTCCAGCAAGACAGGAGAGCACTGGAAGAGGGACTCAGAGGGGCTGTTGGACTTCTGTCCTCAGAGGTTTGCAAGGCTGACCAGATAAATCCCCAAGCAAGGTGGATTGAATTCAGTGCCAGCCCTGCTCCAAGCAAGTAGCTGCACTAGCTGAATTCCCAAGACTTACCTGAACATTTCTATTATTCTACAGAAAAAGGGTGAAAAGCAACTTCAAAATATTATCAATAATTTTTTTCACAGATCATAAAATCAGAAGAGATTACAGTGATAAACAATGTCTTCCTAACAAACTCTTCTTTAATGAATTAGCCATTTACTTGAAAAGATCAAATTATTCAAAGTTCATCTTCAGGGCTTCAAAGGAAACTATAGGAAACATAAAACAATTTAAAGTTCTCCTATCCTTTGTTTAACCAAAAGTATTTTAAAGTCAAAGAAATCACTGGGTGCTGCTCTTCAGACTTTGCATCTGCCTCTGAGGAAAGTATTTATATCTTCTTGTAAGCGCCGTAAACTCAGGAAAATTTATTTGATTGAGGCCAAAGTCCAATTTCCCTTACATGTGAGAAAAAAAATCCTACTGGTGCCAATAGAAGCAGCAACTGTCCAAATCTGCATGCCAACATATTGTTTGTGGAACACTTCGCTGAAGAATGTTTTCTTGCTCAGCTTGATGGCCTACAAAATTCAAAAAATAACTCTATTTTCACAAGCAGTATAAGCTTTTGCTTCATATAACAGTAAATCACACAAAATACCAATCTTTAAATCGCTTTGTCCTACAAAACTCATTGCCAGTTCTCTCTCATTTATAGTTTTCCTTCAATGCATTTATGGTTTCCCTTAAATACAGAGTTGTTGCTAAGCTACCAAAAAAAAAAAAAAAGCCACAACAGAACCATCAGCACACACACACAAAAAAACCGCCAAACAACCAACCTTGCCTGAAGGTGGGGTGAATCCTTAGAAAGTATTTACACTCATGGAAATTTTACCATAAATTAATTATCACAACCACAGCAGCCCACAAAGAAAATTTCCAAGAGAAAGCAAACACCTTCTCTTTCTCTAAACAGTCACAGAAGAGAGGTAGGACCTGTCATTTTTAAGCTGTATCTTTCCCAATATTCATTCTTCCTTTTGAATATTTCTTTCTTTCGTACACTGTGCCTTGCCCTGCAAGGGTGTCTTTTGTATCCAATAGTAGCACTTCAGTTCCTAGAATTTCCCCATCAAAAACTGGTTTTGGTGATACAAAGTTTAAAGAATTGCTTTCTCTATTGCCTTGTTTCAGTTTAACCACAAACCTTTCCAATCAGACATCCTGAAATCTAAACATTCACTTCAATTAATTAAACTTGAACTATTATAACTGCTCTTTTTTACCAGTACTGTGGTTTACATGATCACTTTTTTTGGCCTTGCTCAAAACTAAAGGGGAAGTAAGTTAGCAAGTCAGAAATAACAGGAAATAACTACAGCAAGATGAATACCACTGTGTACAGAATTAACATAAATTGACTGAACAGGCACCTCCTTGAGCGAGAACAGTCCTAGGTGTGAGCTGTAAGAGGGAGCCTCTAAATTCACTCCCCAGAGCAAGGGGCACACCAGGGCAGGAACATCCCTGCAACAGCTCCCGTAACCCAGCGCACAGCAGCAGCCAGCAGAACAGGAGGAAGAGAAGGAGCCTGAAGATGGATATAGCAGCATGCTAAAAATCTTAATGCATGCAATTAATAGAACAGGTTCTCTGAATAAACATGTAATTGATGGGTTATGTTTATCCACATATGCAATAAATTTAAACAGTTGGTGGGGCAAACATCCACAAAATTAAAATATCCAACTCACTGCTAACACACAGCAGTTTTAGCTTTGCTATAAAGTTTTCTAACCTTATCCCCAGTCCAAAACTTAAAATTCCTGATTTCTGCTTTTGCAAAAATTTTTAGTGTCGTCAAACCAACAGGACTTGACCCGGGAAGAAGCAGGTTCTAGAGTCAAACTCACCTTTCCTTCTGACCTATACAACAAAATCTGAACTCTACATGACTTATTTTAACCATATTTTTCCATAAATTCATTGCATTCGTTTCTTACAAAATCAAGTCTAAATTTTATATGAATGTCACTGTTCATTGAATTTGCTGCATATTCTGACACTTATCACTGTATTTGAACTAACTTGTTTTGATTCTTTACAAATCTAAGAAATCACAAATAAAACTACTTTGATAAGAATCTCTGGATTCAAAGGCAAATATGGGGTGGAATGTTATAAAAAAGGTAAAGAGCAAAAAACCTTTGCTGTACTGACTTGCCACAGCAAAAACACGCACTTTTAGTAATAAATATTTTCATATACATGTATATATCATATATGAATACATATATTACAACTATATATATATTAGTAAATAGTAAAACTTGAGAACGTTTGTCCTCCTTGAATTTAAAAGTAAAAAAAAAAAGATTCAAAAATATTTAACTCTGGCTTTTATTTCTGAACATAAACTAAGAAGCTAACATAATAGTTTGTAATGGCTCCCCAGACAGGACTCATGGTCTGCAACAACAGGAAGAATTCCTCCCTTCAGCTTCAATCCCTTCCCCCCACTGTAAAACACCACTTTAAAACCTGTAGAATTAAATCAAATACACAAATCACAGGTTTCCCTGAAATGAAAGAAGTTAAAATGAAGAGGTAAGAGGCAGGGTATTCTCTGCTTTACAGCAGCTTGACACCACAAGCGAACCCAGCATAGATGTGGAGTTGTGATTGCATCCCTGTAATAACACAAGCATTACAGATTATGTTTAGGGTATCGTTAATCTCTCACACCCACCAATTTCCTACTGACAGCTGGAGGTCAGCAGCAAAGTCCTGGTGCAAAAGTTCACTTAAAATCAGCAGGAGCAGGCAAGCTTTCAAAATAATGCTGAAAATTATGAAAACAGACCTAAGCAGTGAGTTTTCAGAAAGGAACATGGTAACTTTTTAGCTTAGTAAAGACCTGTAAGCAAGTCCTTTGCACAAAAGTAATGTTCAGAATGTCATCTCAAAACTATAGAGTTTAAGGACTCATGACCCACTGTTTTTTAAAGGAATTTCCTATTTCAATATTTTGGGTTGCTTAAAGTAGGAAATAGACACTTGCAAGCTGAAGAAATTGAAATTGGTCAAAACTGCAAATCAGTAATTCTTCTTGGAGTACTCTACATGTTAAGCAAAATGGTTTTATGAAAATACTCAGAATTTGTTGTTCTTAAAAGGAAATAAAATAAACTCAGCATGCTCTATGATTTGAACACATGCCAAAGAAAGGGTATGAGAAAACTAAATAGGGAGAGAAGCCAAAAATAAAATATATCTACAGTAATACATTCCAGTTAAATTAGTACCAATAACTCTTACAGAGTTTCCAGATAGTGCAACACAAGATAACATCTATAGTTCAACCTTTTTTTAACTCCTTTGTGCTCTATTTTATACAGAATTTCTTTCACCATACCCTCTCCTCTTCCTTCTCTCCCAGTTTCACTATGGTATCTACAGAGCAAAAACAAATGCTGACCCACAGAGGGGAAAAAGCCTCTTAATTAAAAGTGTGATTTAACCTCACAAGATTCTGTGAAAAGATAAAAAGATTCCAAAAAGCTTATTAGTATTATTGAATGACTGACTGGGAGATAACAGAAGAAAAACAAATTAATCAAACCTCAGGAAAAGAAATGAAGGATTTTGGGATTTTTTAAATTATTCACATTCTTGGTACAGAAGGTCTATCTAGTGTTAAGTAAGGCCCCAAATAACAATTTCTTTGGACTGTTCATAGTAATACCGAGCTGTTTTTAATCAGTTCAGCCAACCACAAAGAAAACAGTCAGTTCTTTCTGGGCATGGGCTGCTTGGCCACTCTGTCTGGAAGGTATAAGCATAGGGCTCAAAGGCAAATACTTTTGAACAAAACTTCTTTGGAGACTCTCAGCTGCAGCAAGTCATTGTTTAATGTATTCTGTTGGCAATTACAACTACTCCAAAGCAAAACAGGACACTGTGGACAGAACAGTTAATAAAAATTAGGATGAGCAAGAAAGGGCATGGAAAAAATCAGAGTTGGAAATATATCCAGTATTCACTGGCCTTGTACATATACTCAGTGTATATGAGTGAGAAGGCAGGAAGGAGAAAAAATTTGTCATATAAGGTCACTCCTTCAGTTGACAGCTTGAGGCTGTCCCAGTACCAGCTGAAATTTATCCAGTATTTGACCTATTCTTCTCAACCTCTACCCTCTAGCCCTTCTCAAGTTAAGAGCCCTTCAACCACACCCTACCTGCATATCCCAAACCCAGCTCACAGCAGTTCAGCAAGAAGCAGCTCCAGAGGATTCCCAAGACACCCCTTGGAATGGCTGGCCTTCCCTTCCCAATTCATATTCTGTGCCCAGTTTGAGACAGCCCATTCCACAACATGAGTTTTTTGATAAACTACTCAAATCATCATTTACTTCATCTATTTCAAAAGACTTAAGCAGCCTGACAGTGTTTTTCTAGTCTGTCACACTAATAGCTACTGTAGTATTTCCATGTTTAGAACTAATTTTCTCTTTAGAGTCACAATGTTTTTAATGTCTTAATCCAATCACATACATTTGTGATTGTATTACACTGTTTACAAAGCACCTGAAGCCATTTGTAAAAAAAAGCTAATTTGACAAATCAATCTACTCAAACAAGGAACTATTGCAGCTTTTCACATGGTGTGACTAACTTCTAAACACCCTTGTATTCAGCAACAGCAGACTAGCACTTCCAAGGGAAGCAGTGTATGGAGTTAAACTTGTCAACATACAGTACATTTGCTTTTTTTCCTCCCCTTTAGACTCTCTAATGACAGCCTATTAAGTCATTTTAAAAACAGGCTTTAAATCCAGTTAGGAACTATTAATTTAATCACTCAGAAGACAGATGAATGCTATTAAGAGTGTGTCTACATCCGTAATGGGGGTCCCACAAGGGGTACCAAGGAACAGCACTGTCAGAAATCAATGTGAACCTGCTCTAGAAAGGCAGGCAAACCACAGTAAAAGTTTGACTGAGTGTCATTTCAACACATCTCTACTGACTGAGAAGCCAGTTTCTGGCAGGACATCAGCACTGGATGATGAACTGTGCCAGATACTACAGACAGACATTAATGAGACATTTCACCTACCAAAGACAGAAATAAGCTATTGCCAAGTCCAGTTTGAACCTATTATTTTCTGGCATTAAGCTCAAACATCCAAAGTGCCAACAGTTGATATTAGAACACTTTTGCTAGTTCCTCAGTCCGTTGCTCACGAGGAATGAGTAACAGACACTGAAGAGCTTAAAAGGAAAAACATATCACTGAAGCAGCAAGATGGAGCCCATATAAATTCCTTCACGTAGACCAAATTACGCTGTACAACCAGACAGCCCATATTGTTTCAGTCTTTCACCAAAGCTGGAGCAGTCTGCATTGCGATAACAGGTACTGGCCCAAATTCATGAGACCTTCAATGCTTGCCTTTAATATCATGGACACTCTTCCTGCTTCTTAAACAGACTGTGTTTAGGAGAAGGTTTTAATGGTATACACTTTATAAAAAAAGATTCAATCTAGAGTGGAGGTCATCATATTACAAGAAACACTGCAACACACAGTGTTTTATTTCCTCACCAAAGGAAATAAAAACATGCCATTTTCTGTCCCTGGAGGTAGAGGGGAGAGGACAGGAAAGAGAAGTAAGATGTTTGACCTAAGAATACTGCTATAATCTTTGCCACAGAAAAGCTTTACATGACTAAATATAGCAAATCATTACCATTCTAAGTCTCTACCTTCACACTTTTCCTGCTGCAGGAGCTAACAACAACCTTAGCCCCTTAGGAACAATAAGTCTCCAGAAAAGTCATTTCTTTTACAGAGGGTTTATAGGTGTGGTTTGCATGGAAACAAATACTTAAGCTGCTCTCATCTACAGTATCTAAAAACAATATCCTACAAGCAGACCCTAGGAACACGGTACCGAAGAAAAGCTCCCTCCAAGATTCCCAGCCATTGCACTAGAGACATGCTAGGCATAGATGTTATCTTGCCAGGTAAATGTCAGCACTTAAGCCAGCTCACCTAAGCAGCATCTGAAGTTTATTCTACACTAGCAGAGTATTTATTATTCCCCCTCTGGGAGCTACATGTTACACACAAGCATTCAGACACAGAAGATATATTAAGTGTTTGCTTAAGCCAAGGAAGTC
This sequence comes from Turdus rufiventris, assembly GCA_013186435.1. Classification (NCBI taxonomy): domain Eukaryota; kingdom Metazoa; phylum Chordata; class Aves; order Passeriformes; family Turdidae; genus Turdus; species Turdus rufiventris. The sequence continues at coordinate 1,629,722 of PYHW01010466.1, read as the reverse complement.
CAAATGAGTGTGTCCTGGATGCCAGTGCTGAGCAGACAGGACAGAGTAATTAATGCACTGTTTGTGCCATTTGAATCCAAGTCAGATTCACAGAATAGTCCAATGTTCAATGTTCAGTTTAACATTTTATCTGTCAGCATTCCAATAGGACGGTAAGTTTTACAAATTTTGGTGGATTTTTTTACCGTTAACGACGAAAAACAGAATACAAAATTATACCACTATGCAGATGACTAAATCATTTTTACTAAGTTTTCGGCCGAAAAAGTGAATATTTCAGAAACATATTTGCCAAAAGTGGTTCTTGAAATAATTTTTTAAAATTAAACTTTAACTATAAACAAGTCTTAGCTACTCTTGGAGCCACACAAAGAGAGGAAAGTATCTGCACAGTCACCTGGGATCTATCAGAGCACTGCCCTTTGTTTACCCATGGCCCCATGTGCACTGACAGAGTAGGCCGAGTTCAATGGCTGCTGCCCGAGATGTCCTTATATTCATGAAGCAGCCACATGGCTGGTGATGGGCCTAAGCTGGTCAATCCTTCTGAAGCAGAGATCTGGAGACCACCGAGCAATTACAACCAAATAGTCCTGCATGATCCATCTCAGCCCTGACTCCAACAACATAGAGAGAAAATAAACCCAGTCTCTACAGACCCATCCAGACACTGCAACGCATTCTGCAGCATCTCCAGAATCACAGGTATATTTTTCACATGGGGTCTTCCAGTATTCTTCCCTGTCTGCCTGTGTTATGCTAGAAAATGGATTGTCAACTATAAAGCTGTACCTTGCTCTTCTGCTCATCTTCTACAAGAGTCCAGTTACCACACAGGAAAGCTGAATCAAATTTTTCCAGCATTCAAATGCTGCAGCCTGAATGCTAAAATTGGTTGTTGAATACTTATGCAGAAACAGTTAAATTTTTCAGAATCCTGAATAGTTTATAACCTGGACTGACGGACTACACGTCTGGAACTGTAGTCACCGATTCCCAACAAACCTTCTTGCTCTGTTCACAAGTACAGAATTTGCTTTGCCAAATTTTTGCCATCTCAGGTGGATGAAATCTAGTTTAACCCATTTATGTAGACTGTAACAAGACACAGAATGGTGAATTATGCAACCGATTGGAAAGAAATTACCGTTATGAAATAGAAACACACATTTCAGATAGCTTGGAAAGTCCATGTGATGAGTGCAACCACTTCTTTTATCCAGAAGTATAAGGATTATGCCTGTATCTTAAGTGCATACACAGAATCACTAGGAGTAAAAGGCAGGAATGAAGGACAGACTTACAGTAATTTCACGATTATAAGCCGCACCGAGTATAAGCCGCACTCCCAGGGGTTGGCAACTTTTTGTTCTTTTGTCCATATATAAGCCGCACCTGAATATAAGCCGCACGTTACAATACAGGGTGTGATAAAAGGTATC
>PYHW01010466.1:1617529-1627925 GCA_013186435.1 Turdus rufiventris | reverse complement strand
AGCCCCTTGATTTCAAAATTATAATAATTTGGAGGGAGGGGGTTTACATTCTCAGTTTCAAAGAGAAGCTCCTGCCTTTCTCAGCAGACACCTGTCCTCCAAACTGAAACAGCAACTTTTTGTTCTTTGTCCANATATAAGCCGCACCTGATTATAAGCCGCACTTTGGATTCAGACCAAAATTTTAGTCAAAATGGTGCGGCTTATAATCGTGAAATTACTGTACTATAAGAATGATTAAGAACACCACATGGGAGAGATCTCCCACACAGTAAACCAAGTAGTTGCTGCAGTTCATATAAATGAAGTAAATCAGCAGGTACTTGTACAAATTGAACAGTTTATACCTTGCCAGCAACACAGCATCTTTCTATGACCCACAGAGGACATCCTTCTCCTTCACATAGGACAGACTCACAATATGGCTACAATTTAAATGACAGCCTTTCCTTCATCCATTAGGTGGGTGACCTGGCCACAGAAGGACATCAAGTAAGTTGAACAGGACTTGCTCTATGTGAACTCATATTAATTGTGCCTAGTGATCATGTTCCTTTAAATCCCTTTCAATATTACCCAGAATAATCATCAGAATGTTTCCAGGAACAACTGGTTCCTTACAATTTCAGTGTCTGCTAATGAATAGTAGTGACATATGCGGTCCTCCAAATCAAAGAACTGAGCAGCCCAAGGTCTATCCATGTTATTAAAGATGGAACAAAAACAGTCTCTGCTCTTTCTACATCTGTATTAGTCAGGTGACCACCTTCAACAAGTATCATGTGTTTTCTTTAGACTTTTCCTTGCTATTAATGTACTTCAAAAATCCCTTCCCTGTTGTCAGATACAGCACTGATCAGTTTTGACTCTGAGTTTCTGGTCTTTCAAATCTTCTCCCTGCATATGCAAACCACAGCTCTGTATTCTTTCTGTGATGCCTGATGCTGTTTCCAGAGATCACACAGTTTCCTTTTCCTCTTGAACTCCACAAGGAGTTTACTGTTCAGCAAAACTGGTCTTTTAGTCCACTTGTTTGACTTACAACACACTGGAATTGCCTGCTCCTGCGCTTAGAAAAGACAGTTCTTAAAAACTGACTTTATTAATATAGAATTAACTGAACAGTTAAAAAAACTCCATAAACGGTTTCTAGGATTAACACATGATGCAATAACAGAAAGACAAATAGAAAACTCTGAATATATCAACAAAGCTATGATAGCCAAGGATATAGCTTAGAGAGAGCGTCAATTCTTCTAGTGTAAAATACTCGCCTATTGCAGGTTTTTCTATGAAAAATACTCCCAATAGCTGCCTATCCTGAGTTACCCACCATTCACAATTTTGCCACCATCACAGCATCTTCCAGATTGACTCCTGCACTCCCAGCCTTGAATGATCAGTTTTCCCTTCTTCTGATAACCATTAAAACATTCTGTTTTTCTGGAAGATGTCCCTGTCCAAGGAAGGGACGTTGGAACTAGACGAGCTTTTAGGACCTTTCCAATCCAAAACATTTTATGAGATGGTTCTATAACTACAGCACAGTAGCAGTCCTCCAAAGCATGCAGCAAAACATGTTCAAATGTTTATGCACTGTTACTATAAAAACATAAATCCTCAAACACTGGTTCTCACCAAGGCAGTTGCTGAAGTACAACAGAATATAACATTTTCATTGAGAACAGAAAGCCTTCCCAGTAACTTCTACAGCTTGGCTCCATATTCCACAGCAATAATCACTCTAGAGGAGTACAATTCTAAAATATTTGTTTTCCTGCTAGCTTTCCTTACCAGATTACACCACAAAATACTCAGTGTCAATGATCCAAACGCCAGAGTTTTTCACTACAATGCAAAGAATATGTAAAAAATCATCCCTCAACATGGCTTGCTTTCTCGATTTCTTACCTGCAGCAAGTACAACTAAAGCTTCCAAAAACACTTGCTGTGTTAAAAGAGTTTGTTTGCTTGTTTTGATTACTTACCCCACCAAAATGGTGATTTATCTGTTTCCCTAAAATATATCAAACTGAAAAAAACACAAAATATTTTTGAGAAAGGAGATCGCCACCTCAGGTCTAAATATACTATACTACTATAAAGAAATATATATCAACAAATTTGTATTTGAATATTTCAAAGTTACAACATTCATATACTTCTTTACAGGGTATACTTTTTACCATTATTGTGCCTCCATATTCCTCTTTTATAAAGTGTTTAGACCAATGGCATTTATGGCAAGCAAATAATCCTAACAGCACTGAATGTTTCATCAGAATAAACATATGGTGCAAAAATTCCACATTGTCCTTTCACAAATGTTTCTGTCACCTTTCCAAGCAACGCATAGTAATACTTTTGTTTCCAAGAACACCAAATATATGTGTGTGTATGTAGCTGTCCTATAACATACACTGTTGCACTGCTTTACTTTTTAAATGCACGTGCTTTAAACGTTCCTCTAAGAGTCCAGTACACTGACTTTTTTTTATGAAAAACACCCGAAGTTTTCAACTAAAAACATATTACAAATAGTTGCCCAGAGCAAGATTTTACAACCAAATTATAAAAGCCCTAAATCTCAAGTTTTATAATACCATCAGTGACAGAGTCGTAACTGTAGTGACGAGACAGGCGCCGCTATAACGTTAACAGCCAGTATGTAAACATTAATGCAGCCTAAGGGGGGAGCAGGGGCAACCCCTTAAGTGTCCCTTCACAAATGCCACAGAAATTTTAGGTGGCTATAGTTAAACTTTCTCTGGCTTAATTAGTTACAAAAGGCATGGGAGAAAAAAATAAACAGGCAGCAAGATAATTAATTTAATTAAAACTGGAATTGTGTCCCCTCTTAAAGCTTTATATTTCTTGAAATTCATTAGTACATGATTTCTTAACCAAGAGTCAAATAAAATGAAGTTTGCCATTCAGCTACTAGCAAAATATAACTTAAATGGGTTTGAAATATCAGCACATTTACAAAACACTTCAGAGAACACAATTATTTTCCTAGAAAGTAATCACAGAGGTCTTAAATACAGGCTCTCCACCAAGCTATGGGACTTCTTTGTCTTCAAAGTCAGTAAAGTAAAACTGATCTAATCAGACTTCCAGTAACAGGCTGGCTTCAGCCAAGTCTCAAATCACTTTTCAACAGCTTGATTCACAATAATTTAACAAGTATATTCAGTTACTTCCTTGCTTTCTAACAGTTTCAGTACTTCCAGAAAAAGGCAGTGCCATGTCTTTTGGTCCAAGCCACACATCTCCTCCTTACTGTATGTTCAATTCTTGGTGATAACATTTAATAGATATTGAAAGAAATGACTGGAGACTGTAACTTGGAATTACAAACAGAATCCAAAGGATGTAAGCAAAATATTCTTTTTTAAAAATTATAATAATTATAATTTTAAAAATTGCTTCTTATCACCAGTTGGAAACAACACCTGTAGGAGCTAACAAGGATCGTATGGTTCAATAACTCCATAACAAAGGCAAATAAAAATAATGCAATGATTTCCTAAGGAAGCTCAATGAAATTAATGGAACTGAGTCACCTCTATTTTTGATGAGACATTAACACATCTTTTAACGTCTAACACTACAAAACTGAATTCTATAACAAAACAATTGCACATTTTTCTTTAACAGAAGATGCAAAACAGGTGAAACTGCAAAGAACATTATATTCTTTTAAGCAAAATCATGCAACCACACCTATTAGAAGCTTGCTTATTTATTATAATATAGCCATAGCTTTTATGACAATATAAACACAAAAAATTACTAAAATATTGACGATCAAAACAAATTATAGCCAGTAAAAATGTTTCCTCCTAACCCTAACAGGCAATCCACAAAGTTTGAGAGCACCAGAAGAAGGGAAAAATTTTGAGTTCCTCCTACTGGAGTCAGGGACAAAAGGCATCCACAGAATATGTGTTTACAATGTGCAGATCCATAATCTCCGTATTTATGTATCTGCATCCAATTCTTACCTAAGAAATAATTTTTATCAAAACACTACTTAATCATAATAATGTGACCAGTTCTCTTCCAATAATCTCACAGAACATTTATGGATACGTGTACAAAGAAAGTTAAGAAGTGTTTTTATTCCTTGGCCCTTTCCACAGATCCTGATAAACTAGTTTTCATAGACAGGACGACTATATTTTATGGTCACCAAACAGAACACACATGGACATATTAATGCACCCTTTATATCTTTATAGACTGTAGGAACATAATATAGTGCAGAGCATTTCCTGAGTCTGTTTGAAGTTTCTGTGCAATGTCACCTCCCCTCCTCATTGCCAGTGTCCTGCAAACCTGTAATTATGTAATACACAGATACAAACTACAATCAAACTAATTCTGTAATACATTAGAAAACATGTTCCTCCTCAGGATTATAATGCACTATTATAGTGGTGCCTAGTGGTTTGGCTAGCAAGCTATCAACATCTTTTCCTCATTCTTCCATATGAATTACACACCACAAGGCTGGCACACATGAACAGCAACACTTGGAAGAAAATCTGATTTATAAGCCTGCTGTTCCCAGGTTCAGGACTGACAGGGACACTGTGCAAGCAAATGCCAGCGAGATACTTAAAATAGGGTATCCACTTGGGAAGAGATTAAGTGATTAAGTTCAATGTTGCTGCCAGCTGCTAGTAGCAATTTGAAGGACTAGAGATAGGTTTATGAACTCAAATCAGGACTTTTTTCCCACTTCCCTGATTTTTCACTACAATTTGTTCTAAGCTGCTCAGTAGAAAATGCTCCAGTGTCTCCATGTGAAACATCATTTTCCTAAGGGACTGTGACTCTATTAAAATTTGATTTTGCCTGTAATAGAAGCTAACAGGCAAACAGATGTGAAATCAGAAAGTCCCATTTCACTGTCAGCAGCAGCATTTTGCACATTATACATAGTTGCCATCTGAGAACATACCAAACAACTTCTTATTTAAAAAAACCCTTAACTTTCAAATACCTTTTGACATCCTTTAGCGATTTTTTTCATTAAGAACAATGATCCCATATTTTCATACATGTGTTATACTGTAAAACCAACAATTCCTTCTTTCCTTTAACTCATCCATCATAATGTGAATTTTTAGGCAAAATATCTTAGGTTACATATAATGGATTCTGACATAAAGGGGAATAACCCTACAGGAATTAAATATTCCAGCATCATTTATTGCATACATGCTGTACCAATCTATTTTTGTCATTTCCAGATACCTCTATTTCAAATTCCATTTCTTTCAAATTTCAGATGCTAAATAGAATCCTGTTAACATGTTAGCTTTCATATATTGCCACAAACAAGTCTGGAAAAACCCATACAACATAAATTTTAATGTAATTTTTTTTTGCCTACTCTTTTTGTTACTCTTAACAAGTACAGTTTTGCAACTTTCTCATAGTAGCTTTGCTGTTATACAAAACTCTTGTACAGGTTTGGGCTCATAAGAAGCTGCAACTCTCCACTCACAAATATTCTGAAAGCGACAAGAAGGTCACAGATTGACAAGCAGCCTGATTTCTTCCTCTTTAATATTATCTAGAAATATTAGAAGTCTGGCACAGAAAAGCCTCACATTGAAACAAGTCTGTAGGAAAAGTTAAGCCAGTGTTATCACTGATCCAGGGGAGAAAATGCATTTGCTCTCACCCCACATGATACCCATACGCCAACAGCACTAGAGTCTAAGTAACTAGACAAAGTTCTACTAAAATGTATCAAACCTCTTAGAAGGTAATCACAGTAAAAAGAAAATCAGTCAGCTAGAGAGGACATGAAAAAGAAAATTAATTAATTTGGTAACTTGATTACAATTTTTTTTTTCTAGTTACATTAAGGAAAGTGATTTAAAAGTGCTCCCATATCTCCAGAAGCTCTTACACATCCTAAATCTTCAAAAACAATGGCTAAAGCATTCTTTCAAAAGAACAGAACTTTAACATACATAAAACTTGGCATGGGATTTGCTTACTCCATAGTTAAGTTCAGGAAGGGGCCTGACAGTGAGTGAACAACATAATGATACATATTTTTAAATGACTGCTTAAGGAGTAGCAATAGTAATCAAAAGTGCATTCACACCACCACTAGTACCTCCTTCATCACCTTTTTAATAAGAGTAATTCTTTACCCTTCTCTTCTTTAATTTAAACTTACTAACTAGACGCCTAAACCATCTCACTCCATAGTAAATTAAGAAAGTATTGTAACTGACACTATTTATACAAGCTACCAACATAAATTGAATTTCAAACAATAAAACCTTACAAGCCAGGATTTCACCTGCCATCTTCCTGGGCACATTACAAATGGCAGCTTTGGGCTATCCTTGTATCACTTAGAGCTTTCTTCTCCCTCTTAATTCTTTCATAATGAACTTACCTCTGACAGATGAACTTCAGCAGCTCTCCTTAAGTGAAAGGCTTTGCTTTCTGTACCATTACATTTCATCCAATCTGAATTATTTCAACTCACCCATAATTTTCTCCACAACATCATATAATTCTACATCTTAACTGATGTCCTGTTGTTAAATCACTGGTATTCTCCTTCTCTGTGACTTCTCTGTGACTAATTGCTCAAATTATTTATTAAAAAACAAACATGAACAAAATCACAGTTTCATGAGACAGCCCTAAGCAACCAGGCTTTGTCAGACAATCCTGAGCAATGCAATTGCACATTAAACGAGACAAACCACAAACGTGAAACTGAATGTTCGTAAAGTGTTTTTTTCACTGTAGCTTTCTAGATTTAAACTGAAGGCTGCAACAGACATTATTTCAGATGAACTATATTTCCAGCAGTCTGAAATAAGCTCATTGAATTGTCAAATGTCAATCATCAAATGACCAAAACAGGAAACTTTATTATATCAAGCTGAAAAACACAAACCCTACCTGCTTTTCCTTTCAATGAGAATAGCCATGTAAGAGGCAGGTAAAGCTGCACCAAAGCCAGGAGACCAAAAGTAGAATTTTCCAAGTATCTTCCTGAAAAAGTAATTTATACACATATTACATGCAAATGGAGTATTCATGTACCACATCATATTTTATCTGTATTATAAAACTATGAATGATTTATTAATTTTGTCTTCTTACATTAATCTGTACTTACTAATAAACACTAATCATATTTTTACAGTTGCATAATTCTCAGAGGAATTCCCAAAGGGCTTCATAAGCATTAAACACCTGAAAAAATTCACGAATGTATTCATTTCACTTAAATGGTTACATTTCTTCCAGGAAATCAGTGTCTTCCAAGACATTTTTGAAAAGTTGCAGATACTAATAACAGAAGAATCTTTTAAAAGACCTTATAGCCACTCATCTCTTTGCTACTTGTCCAAATACAAGTAGGATTTTCAGGAAGATCTACCCTGTGGAACATAGCAATGCAATCAGGTGAGAGAAAAATTATATCAAGTAATTATCATACACGCCACATTCCAAACACACACTTAGAGTAATACAAGGAATCTGTACATTGCAGGTGGAAGCAAGAGTGAATTCTCAGTCCTGTTAAGCTGGGAAAGCTCTAATTTTTGGCAGCTAGCTCTGGATTTCTTTTGGAGTCCACACAATTTCAACTATCAAAATTCCTCCAACAATACAACTTAAAAAAAAAAATAGTTACACAAATGGCAATATCTAAGAAAATCTCTCCATAAATTGGTCACTATTAAAAGAAGAAAGCCAACCTGCATATCATACACAATGTCACCCATCATGTTAGGTCTATTCAGGAGACCTGCACCTTCAAACTTACTCAGGTTGATCACAGAGGGAAACAAGTCAGAGTCGTGACATTTAGTAGCATGATAATAAACATACTTCAATTTTACCAGTGCTGCTCAGCTGAGAAGCACTATCAGTGGGAAAACAAAGCATTACAATGGAGTCTACCCTTGTAAAAACACAGCAAAAAAAATACGCAAACAAAATGGCAAACACAGACACAGTAGAAGAGGACATTTTAGACAAAATTTCATGTTGACAACACAGAAGAGAGAATAAAGATGATAAATCAACACCATCTGATTAGCTCACTTTCATTCTTGCCGTCAAAGGCATGAGCAGCCTCATTTCATACTTCTGCAAAAATAACATTAGCAGTGAGCAATGCCAGCTTATGTTCATAAGTGAAAAGAGAGCCAGTGTATCAGCAGCAAGTGATGTAATGGCAATTACACACACTGCTCATTCCCACGGCTGCAAAAGGATAATTTCTCAGGACGACAAAGCCAAATGCTGCAGGAGCTAAAGTTCATTATTAGGATTCTCTCGGAAAGTAATTACTGTATGAAGTTTCAGAAAAGTCATTTTAAGCATCTTAATAAGTATGAACACATCTTACCAGACACACCTGTTAAGTAACAGAACAAATGCCTTTTCTGTGGGAAAGAAACAGTAATTTGTTCTTTTGGCATGGTTTAAAATCCTTTTACAAATGCTTGCATGTTCCCCTTGACAAGATTTCGGAAACAACAGTAACACATTTTACATTAAAAAGCCCAGTGGAAATAAAAATGTACAGTCACTAACTGAAATATTTGAACTTCTAAAGTAAATGAAAATCAAGTTTTGTTACTACTTGCATGGTTATTTTCCCGTGTCCTATGGATAAAATTTGGAGTAAACTAGGAGTTCTTTCAGGTCATGCACCTAATTCTTCAATCTACAAGCTGGAGATGGACAAACTTAATTACTCTACTTGACAGACCAACAGAACCATGTCTTCATCAGGTTTTACATGTAATTGAACCATAAACCTAAAAATCACACTTTCATTTAACAGATGCAATGCCTGTCAACACAGGAACACAGCACTTCCATTTCAAACCCAGACAGATGTAGTCTTCTGGTTCTCACCAGCGGAAGAGATTACAATCCCCATCTGGACTGTCACACATCCATAAGAGAGATCATCACCCTCACTGCTCTGCCAACACAGCAGCCTGTACATAGACCCGAATTCACCACACCAAAAAAACAGAGCTAAACAAAAAGTCAGTCAAGTTAGCTTGGCAATCTCTTCTAAAACAAGAGCATCTACACACTGCCTAAGTCATTGCTGACATTGGATTTAGATATTTTTCAAATTTTACCCACTTGTGAAATGATGAGAGCATGAACAATGCATGAAATTATTTTAATTTCACATTGTTGCCTAAAGACTTACATCCTTGAGAATATATGCATCAGTTTCAATTTTGGTAGTTTTTCCCAGCTGAAAGGAAGATATACAATAAACATGAGTTAACTTGTCCAGCTATAAACCCTTACTCCATTGCTTTGGTCCAGAACTCCAGGAGGGTAAGAGCAATCAACTACATGGGCTTGCTGGACAATTCTGCTTCTGAGTTACTGCTGCTGCTATAACATACCTTTCAAGCAAAAACAGATATAAAACCTGCAGCATATATCCTATTGTACAAATCTATCACATCCAATCTCTCATCACTATCTAGAACCAAATGGAGAGCATCTAGGTCTTCACAGTCTCAATCTCTTTCCATGCTTGCAAATAAAGTCCAGAAATACTCAGGCCAGTTACGCAGAAACAGAGTTACTGTATTTTCTTTGATGGTTTAAGATGTTTTTGCCCTAGATAATCACATAACATTACTCTTGCTCTCAAGGGCTACTGAAGGAAGTACACTGCATCACACAGCAGTAAACACAAAAAATAATACTACTTCAATCCAAACATTAAAAACATAAACATTAAAAAATACACTAATTGGTTAAAAATAAAGGACTGAAGTCTCATATTTTCATCCTCCATCAACCACCCAAGAGCAGGTGAAAGAAGCAAGCGTATATGGCTCAAGGTGCGAGACAAGTATACTAAATACAAGATATGAAGTACTTTTCAAGTGAATGACTTTTCAACATTCTGATCTTAGGAGAAACTCTCAAAAAACAGAGTTCAGCTTGTAAAGGTGTCATGTTTTCATTCAGCTTCCTGGTGCAGTCTCATTTTTATTCCAAACACCACTCACTCAGCTCCTTGACCATATTCAAGTGCTGAAGTGACTTGTTCAAAGAACCTACACCTAACAATCCTCAAACACCTTCCTGAGAAACAGCAGCTAGTTTAAAGCCCATCCCTGAGTCAGGACAGCGCTGCAGTTTCACTTTGTACTTTTCTCTATCAAATTTCTTAAGTGATTTTGATCAACAGATCTTTCTGAAATGGATGAGAGTGAGTCTTAGATTTCTGTACCCTAAATAATCTTGTACAATTTCTCATACCAGTGTTCAGCCACTTTTCCAGACTCCTTAGGTATATCCAAAACAAAGGACATAACAGGAGTTCACTGGCAACTTCTTTCTACTA
>PYHW01010466.1:1604127-1615001 GCA_013186435.1 Turdus rufiventris | reverse complement strand
CTCTTTTAATTCTCCTCTAGAATCTATTTGAATTTCCTGTAGCAATGTATTTTGAATTCCTAAAACAGAGAAAACGCAGCACGCTGGATACTTTGACTTGTTTACTCATTTAAAAGATTACAAAAATGAGGAAAAGTGATTTTTAAAAAGTGACGTAAAACAAAAAATCAAGATGATTACTGTAACTTTTCTTATGTCAAAACATTATAAATAAGCCTGTTACAAAAAGAGACAAGTTATTATACAAATTGAAAAGTTGCAAAGAAATAGCTTTACTAGGTTTCATTTTTAGGATAGTATACCAACCTTAGAATGCAAAAGCAAGCAATATACAAGGTCCCATTTGCTGTCAGAAATGAAGTCGACTGTAAGATCTCAGGTAGCAATTTGTACAAATAATAGTCAAGTTTTCGTTTCCTGAGAATAGCTGCAACCTGAGGGAAAAAGGAAGAAAAAAAATGGGGGACAAACCTTAATTCAGATAGGCACTTTTTGCACATTGCAAAGAAAAAGAAAAAAGGAAAATGAGGCATGTCCACTTAAGTAGTAAAACAAAGCCTCTTAAAATTTATGAACATACTACAAAGATTTCCTTTGAACTTGTTCCAGCCATTACAATATTTATACCAGGAAATACATCAAGCAATATGAAATGGGAAGTATAGGAGGAATTTTATTACCTTGTTACCATTGGCTATAATTGTCAGAAACATTGTCTGCCAGACATCAAAACTTTTAAGACGTGATACATCTACAAAGTTTTGTCTTCAAGACAATTGGACAACCACATAATTATTGTCAGAATATAAAGCAATCCAAATACATGCCTTACACAGTGTCTGAAGTGATGATTTTTTTTTTAAGATTTTCTACTCCAATTGAATAACTGCAAGTCTTCAAAAAATGTTCACATCTGCTAGGAAAACAACACATTCCTGACATATTTTATAGACTCGGTATGTTATCTAAAAAACTGCCTAGAGTAGAAAACAGGCTCAATCTAAAAAATAAATCTTTTCAATTTAACGTATGTCCCAGGTATTATAAATAGCTTATTTATGACTCAAACACTAAAGGTCCTCAAACTTTTTTTTCTCTACAGAAATTCTGCAATTAGCTACAAGAAGATGTAGCAAACCAGGCCTGTCTCAGAGCTACCCAGGGCTAAGACAAGAGGCAACAGACAAGCTCAAGTATGGAAAACTCTGGTTAGACCAAAACAAAAAAACTTTTCATATGAGGGTGGCTGAATATTGGAGGAGGTTGTCAAAAATGACTGTGGACTCTCCAGCCCTGGAACCCTTGAAAGTTAACTAGAAAAGTCCTCAAGCAACCTCAGGTCCATTCAGCCTGTGTGCTCTTACAGCTCCATGGAAGTAGACTTTGAGTGCACCATGAGACAGATTCTATCCTTTTTTCATTCTTTCTAGCATCATTTTCTTTATTTGGCCTGAGCTCCCCAGAAGTTTCAAAACTGGACAGAGTTTTTGGTCAATGCTTAGAGAAATTCCAAACAGAGCAAGCTTCATATTGCTGGTGCTGATGAGAAGAAAGAAAGAGATCCTGTCTAATCCATACTGCCAGCACATCTCAAAGTCTTGGTTGTGAGAGGGAGATATTCTTCCCAAACACTGTCCACTGAATAGCAAGTAGATGTTTTACAATCAGAGATGGGCTGAGGATTCTAATGAAACTAACTATGGGTAAGTGCTGCTGAATCTTATTTTCAAAATGAAGGTGGCTAAGGATTAAGAAGAAATACATGCATGAACAGACCTCTGAAAACACATTTTACACGTTAAAGTGTCAAGACTGCTTAACGCATAATGGATTAGGCAACAATGCAATCCAGATCATCTTTCTGCTGAAGGAAAGTCTTAATGTAGTCTAAACGTCAGATAACTAGATGCTACCCACTCAGCTATTGCTAGCATATTGTAGGAAGGACATGAAGCACTGGAACAAAATTTTTTTTTTTGCATCAAGAACACAGCCCTTGTAACTTGAAGCCTTGCTCCCTCAGATCAAAGTGTAAGAAGTGCAATACTGAAAGATTAGTACCTTATAAATTAATGTCAAATCAAATTTAAAAATTTATTTCTGTAATGTCTCCAGCAAGTTTTAGATTAATGTAAATTTATGCTTTCCCTTCACTTTACTATCCTACTCCCAAAGGAAAAACAGAAAAAAACAGAACAATAACACACAAACCATTCCAAAGAAAATTGCTCACGCTGATTGAAAGATAAATATGTNAAACAAAAAACCAAAAAAAAACAAAAAAAAAAAAACCAAGAAGCTAATAAAAGCTTAAAGTTTCTACCTGCTTTACAGACATCAACAAAGCTAAATACTGTGTAGGGCTGAAAGCAGGCAAGAGCAGACTATAGAGCACTTCTTCTACCAGAGATGTGATTACATGGAAAAAATACCAGATATTTTTGGATACCATTTTGCTGTCCCTATCAGTTCCACACATTTCAGAAAAGTATTATTAAAGTGCATAAAGATTATGAAATCTGATGTCAATGCAGCAGTTCATGGCTCCCACTGGGATACACTTAAGTCAGCTGGGAGGACATTGTGATGAAAACCAAATTCTTACAATAAATGCACTGGTCAAGACTTAGCAGTGCATGTCAGTAGCAGAAAGAATGGAAGGAGAGAACATCAGGACATCCAGTAGGTACTTCCTTGGCAAATTAATAATCTCCATGAAGATGCTAACAGATGCATTAAAAAAAAACCTGGTCAGTAGTAATAAAGAAATAGACAGAAAAAAAATATTTTCTAGCATTAACTATAGAATTCACACAACTGCATTTTGACTCTCCAACATCAAAACAGTAATTATAAATAATCAGTCACCAGTTTCAGGTTACCTCAGTTTGTAGAATACCACCACTCAAGTCCTTTTTCTTTTTTAATTTAGTCTTTATATACAAATGTTAAGCCCCACAGATCTAAAAAAATAAGAATGTATTATTGTGCCCTAACCACAGAAAGAATATATGCAATTCCAACACATCCCTAAACAACAGTTACTACTGCAAGATTTGAGCTAGGCTATTGATGTTCCAGCAGAAAAAGAACATGAGACTCAAACCCAAGCACGATTTGAGGCACCAGCCAGGCCGGATTATATTCATGACGTAACGCCTGCAAGTATTCATCATCCAACCACAATAACCTCAGCTTCACCTCCAGTATCCTCAATTCTTGCCTATATCCCTGAACTACAGATTCCACAAGAGGCACTGCACTCAAAGGATGGTTTGATTTAATGAATGCACTAATTAGCTGACCAACGTACAGTAGGACAGGTTTCACAGCCGGCTAAAAATACCACAGGCTTCCTGCCGATTCTGCTGTCGTGTGTACAACATTTTTGTCTCTCCCTCCTCCCTCCCTAACCCTGTCTTAAGTCTGTACAAAGTGTATGACTTCAAGGACTACCTCTCCATCAAAATTTGGTGGAATTAGACAACACATACTACACTGACTGATGCACAACCATCTCTCATTCCTTCACAACATCCAGCTGAAATCAATCACATCATAACAAACTTTGATTAAAGAAAAAGAAAGAGGAAAAGGAAAAGAAAAAGAAAAAAAGAAAAAAAAATTAAAACCTTTTAGAAATCTGCAGACACTTGGGCAAATCTTTAGAAAAGCAGAGTTCAATAGCATTTATAAGTACAATTATCTGACATGTTGAGGCACCTTTAAAATGCAAATGTAGAGATTACCAATACAACTGTGCACACGGTTTATATAATCCGTAGGCTGCAAGTCATTAAAACCCAAGGAAAAACTAATTATAAATTAAGTCACATGCTAAAAGCAAAGCAAACCCCCGTATTTAAAACAGTAAATACCTCAGATGACTCAAATGGCAGGCAGAGCTACAAATAAATGTCCGATTTCTTTCATAATTATATTCAATTATTTACATGTTCTTTTAGAACTATTTGCAAGTTTTTTACAAATTTTACAACAACATTACTCCTTTGTTTTATAAAAATTATTTTTAAGTGCTTTGGAGTAATCTCAAATCTCAAAATGCCCTCAGGTAACACTTGGGTTTTGAAAGACACTTGCTCAAATAAGCAATTTGTTTCTCATGCATCCTCTGAACACTCAGATTTGTTTTTCCTCAATTAGCTCGTCCCTTCCTGATTTCACTGATTACAAAACCTGGCTTCCAGATTGTTTAGTTTCGTAACTCAGTTCTTGCAATAGTCTGAGGATGAAGAATGTGTGCCTCCTGCTCGCTGAGTCGCCCTGTCTCAAGCAAGATGTTATATGAGGATCACCATTAGTGGTGACTTGAGTTGTTTTGATTTGGATTATTTAAATTTTCCATATCACCCAACCAACTGAAAAAAGAAACAAACAGCACTCATGTATTCTTTGAATGACATCTAAATTACCTTCAAGCCTGGAATCACTCTCATTCCATGACAACTTATCTTTACTACTTGTTTTCCTTCTACTGAAATGAGTTGGAGACTACATTTCATTCCCCTTAAAATGTCTAACTCAGCATAATCTTCAAGGATTGTCCTCCTACCCTCAAATTCTTGCCCTCTACTATAAAGCTGTACCAACTTAAGAGAACAGATTTATCCCTTGATAAACAGTCCCTCATAGTTCTCAGTATTTGTAGTGTCTTTACCAAGATCTTTGCTCAGTCAAACAAGGCTGAGGCTTTCCCTCATTTCCAACATTATCATGATACAGGCTTCTGGTTACTTTGAGCATAAATTTTTCAGTTCATCTGAATTCATTGTACGATTCTTTCTAAATTCTCAGCATCTCAGCAAAAGACTATTTTTGTTTATATTCAATTTATGAAAGAATTTGTATAGCATGACCCAAAAAGCCACCTGAACAGAGTGGAATGACCATAGCTCAGAATGAAGAAGTTACAGATTCTTACTTTAGTAACATTTAGGCTAATTTTCGTCATCTTCAACCCAGATTCCAGAAGAATCTAATAGCAAGAAGACAGTGACCTGCATGTCATTCATAACATAGCAGAGAGACAGGACACTGCACAGTTCTGAGATGAACAGATATCCAAGAGAAGGCAATCACATACCAGCATCACAGTAACTCCAGGTACTGGATCGGACAGAAGACTGATTACTGACAGCCCAACCCAGAGACCCAAGCTGGGATACAAACATATTCCACAGTAACACTATCATCCTCCCTAGTCTCCCCATCCTACTTCTAAACACACAATGGCTCGCAGCACAAACAAGGAAAAAACACATTTTAATACACCCAGCAATTCTAGAGTATTTTAGAATACAATCTGGGGAGTACAACCTTCTTGCACACCTCAGAAAGATGGTATCTAACTACTCTATCCATTCTGGCAGATAAGAGAGGATCCACTTTAGTGCCAGTTGGCTCCCCACCTTTGCTCAGCACCAGTCCAAAACAGCTCACCCAAGGGAAGATGCATCAAAGCCAGTCTGAAGCATCAGTAGCACAGACAACGTGTATACCATCCATCCTTGGGAACAATGTCTGGTCCAATCCTAAGCAATGCGTATACAGCCAGGAAACTGATGGGAGACTCACACTTCACCCTGATCTTTGGCTGGTGATTCCATCTTACTTATAACTATTTTCAAAATAATTAATTAGCACATAAGAGCCGTTCTTGCTGTTGTTGCCTCCAGTCAAACAGTGATTCACCTGTGAAGTGACCTGCCAGCTGCCACACATGCACTGCAGTTCCCTAGGCAATGCTGTAGTCTACCAATGTCTCTCCCACTGATATTGCAGAGGAAGAAAAAACCCCTTGTATTTATACAATAGCTGACAGCATTTGTGTCTCTGACACTGTGACATACAATGCTATCCTACTCCTAGAGAGGTTACAGAACAAAGAAAGGAAATCAAGATACAGAACAGAGATATTGATGGGTCACACGGGGCTCAGGAAGACAACAGCACTGGAATCCTAAGTAGGAAAAAAAAAGTCATCTGACACATAAAGAGAAAGATCTAATTGGCATCTAAGAACCTGAAGGCTGTTCTAGGCACGGGAAGAAGCAAATACGGCACAAGTACAAAGAAATATTAGAAATTAAACCAAAATGAGAATCAAAAGTGAGAAAATGAGCATGAAAAGAATATGAGAAGAAATTAAGAAAGAAAAAAAAAATCACTAAAATAGAGCAAGTGCTGAGGATCACTAAAATCTGTACTGGAGCAGCAGACTCTGGTTACATCTGTTCTAAAGAGCTGGCTGAACCATCCCTGAGTGCAGAGGACATCTGAAACAGGCCCTGCTGGCACCCACACTGCACTAGGCCTGCTGCTCCTCTCCTCTATGCCAACAGATCTCTGTGGGAGAGGTGTCTGGAGTCAGAGCAGGAGTAAGCCAAGAGTCAGCTTGGGCCAGTGCTCAAACTGTGCTCTGGCTGTGCCCTTTAGCAGCAGGAAGGGAAGGGCAGCAGATACAGGGGAGGAAGGGGCTGGTGCAGGGAAGGAAGGGCAGGAGATGCAGGTGGGGAGAGGAAGACCTGTGTTTGAAAAGGAAAGGGGCAGGACAGAAGTCAGGCTGGAAAGCAATGGAGGAAGCCTGTCTTAAATTAGGTGAAGAGAGCAGACAATCAGACTAAGGGAAAGGAAAGATGAATGGCATGACTGACTCTTGCCATCCCACAGGCAAGAGGTGAGAAGAATGACTTCTGGAATTGCAACTACAAAGTAGCAAAGAAAAAATTTTTAGCTTATTTAGACTAGGTGAAAATGTTACCTGATCAGATTATTTGATACACTACAAAGACTTCATGAAAATGACTAAGCACATATATCTACTGTGCACTATCAGCAAACAAATGTCTGAAACATAAAAATCCTCAGGAAACTGAGGACTTTGCTCTAATGCATGTGATGAATAGCACTTTACCCACATGAAATCAACAGAATCTTGGGAAATGGAAACTGAGACAACTCAAAGCCAGTATTCCAGCCTTTTCCTAACTTCATGTAATTTCCCTGTTAAATTATTCTCTTCTCCTCACCACCGAATGTCTAGAAGTCTGACTTCCTCAGCTTTGAAAATACAGGATGACACTTTCCAATTTTGATTAGCTTTGACTAATCTAAAAACAAAGTATAGAGAGAAGAAAGTACAGCAAATTTTGAGGAAGAACTTTTTCACTGAAGTGTCACAGTATCAAGGCAAATAGCTTTCAAAAAGTATAATTACAAGGTTTATGAAAGACTGGATAGTAGTTCTTCTGCAGGTATAGATGCTAAGCCACTTTTTTTTTTTAAGTGGGTTGATAAGACTTGCATAGGGGGACATTTGGTTTGTGAAAACACAAGCAGCCTTAATTACAAAACAGCCACTTCATATGGGGAGGGACAATTCAATTTAGATGTGAGCCTATTTTCACTAAAGCAATTCCATTTGTACTAGAGCAAAAATAAAGACAGTACAAGTATGGTGTCTCAAGGCTGTATTTTTCCAACCAAAGAAACACTCCAGCACAATTACTAAAAAGAGAAGGAAAAAAAAACAAATAAACAAAGAGTACAGCATTACTTAAAAGCAAAGACTCTATGCAGTCATTTACTGACAGCCAATATTTCACTAACACCACTTAATTCAGCTCCATCAGTATCCCACAGACCAAAGAGAAACAAAGCATTTAAGAGATGTGGGGTGAAGCTGTTATGAGTCTGGACTCTGGATTGTAACTGTTCCTAACCATGTCCTCTCAGAGAACAACCTCTGTTTTTTTGTTCTCATTCATTTGTTCTCACGCATTTCTAAACAAACTTTTGTGAAAGGAAACTCTTTCATTTTCTTTCCTTAGTTATTAGCTTGTAGCAACAGGAAGAACAATCAGAAGCCATTTCACAGGCTCGACATACAAAAATGAAGCGCATTTTTTGTTGCTGAGGACCGGGACTAAGTACTACCAGAAATATTCAGAACACACATTGATATAACTATGAAGACAAAAGGAGTAAGTCCATCCCCTTATGAGAACCTGAACATTTCTGCTGTCCAACTGTGGTATGTCATTTACAAATAAAGGCTTTTCAAGCACAGCTGTAAGTCTAGCAAAGAATTAATTTTGTGACGACTCTCCTAATTCAAGACTGCTCTTTCCCTGTCAAGTTACTCAATGTGCAAAGTTTCTGCTTCCTTCTCTGCACTCCACACTGCATCCTTTTCCCCTTTACCTTACTCTGGTTCTGGTGCTCACCAAATCCTGCTTAATAATCCAGGTCAATTCATTACTGTATCTGAAAATTACCCTAGCTAAAACCAGTGTAAGTAACCTCTTCTGGGTCAGCTCATGGAGAGTCCATGGTCCAGAATCACACAAAGAAAAAGTACAGTTATGTGTCTGGGAGCAGAGGCTGACAAGTGCTTCCTCTCTCTTTAGACAGCAGCAAGTCCTGAGAGCAGCTCAGCTTTAGATTACTCTGGCAGGTCGAGTTAAACACTATCAACAAAAACCTAAGAGAAGCTAAACTAAACTGCAAAGAAGTCAGCGTAAAAAGTGAGGCAGAAGTTTTACAATTCAGCAGGACATTGGCTGAGAAAGTTCCCACCTCACTTTGGGTTTGTGACAAGATGTAAATGTGTATGGGGTCACAGTGCAAAATAGATGAGGAAAACATTTTGCATTTTTAGGTTTGTTTCTCTTTTCAAAGAAATAAAATGTGGGAGCTTTCCCCTTAACCCATGACTACACAACTGAGTGAACCATAACAGAGCTAAAAGTGGGAAATCTCTTGACCAGTTTTGGCTGGTGGAGAGTTTTGATTTAATTACAGAACTGTTTAAGCTTCTTTATCTTTAGCCAGACCTGAAAGATCACCACTACACCTCTCATGGCTCACTTCAGAACCATGCTCTGCTGCTACAAGTATTTATGCTCCTACAGAGCCAACTAGATCAGAACAGATTCAAAGAAAACAGTACCAGATAAAGGAAGAGGAGAGAATGCTCTCTGTATTAGTTTCATGATGCAAGCTTCCACCAACAGCTGCAATTCCTATCTGTCACCTTTGGACAGTTCTTTTAGTGTGTCTTCAGAGCGAAAATGTTCACTGCCAGACATGACAACTCCTTAGGTTCACAATGCTACCAGTTACTATTTTATCATATAAATGGATGTCATCACAATTTTCACTCAAGAAATCCTCCAATGGGAGCTTAACTGAATTATGTCAGGATGCTGCTGTCCCACTCTTTTCCTTCCCTTTATTACATAGCTGGAAAATTTTGTTGCACCACCACTGGTGCAGACTCAATGACTTGTGCTTCTTTCTGTCAAGTTAGCTGGGGAGCAGCTCTGTGGGCAGCTCACTGCTCAATCCCCCGGTACCACTACTGGAGGGAGGTGGGGACAGAAGCGCTCACCTGCAGCGATTCCAACTTAGATTGGCTTTCAGGATATGTTTACACAGATGATGCAAACACATCCCAGCTCTTCTATCTACACCCTAACTTGCTGGAAATGTGCCAACTGAGGTGATATAACCAAGCCTAATTGCACATTCATGCTAAGATACCTCACCTGTAGGATATTCTCGGAATACTCAGACTCCTTTAGCCTCGATGCATTTTTTTAGTCTTGCTTCATTATGCAATGGAATCTCATTGATCTTAAAGCACTGATTATGAAGGTGCCACCAACACACGTGCATTACACTTGCTACTGTCAAAGACACAATGCCTCCAAGGCAAACGCTAAGGCTTTTTATTCCAGTATCATAGGTATCAGAAGATGATGAAAATACGATACTCAAACTGTGCCCATGCCCTTCTACCCACCTGCACCAACGCTCTCACAGTATGTTATGCCTCCAGATGCCACTACCCCCTGTCTTTCCTCTGCCCTACTTGGCCCAGATTCAACACACTCTCCCTTGTCATGCCTTTCCTCCCTCAAACACCAGGCTCTCCCCACCACACAACCCTCCAGCCCTTAAACCAAGCAGCCCCACCACTATCTCTCTCCTCCCCAGCACCAGACTCCACACCAAAACATACTATACTTCCCCTTCACTCCAGGGTCAGGCTGCCCCTTGCCTCCGACTATAATACTCTCCCCCCACCCCAGACGAGCCTTCCTTCCTTAACATGCCTTATATTCTACCCTGCCACTCCAAGCCAGACTCCCATCGCCATGGCACCGCCTGTGCCCTCCCCAAAAACAGCCCTAAGCCCTTCCCCCTCCGCTCAGGCCAGGCTCCCACCACGTCCTTTACAGCCCCCTTCCACCGCAGGCCAGGCTGCCCCCTTCGCCCTGGTACCCACCCAAAAACAAGGCCAGGCTCCCCCCTCTCTGACAGCCCTCCCGCCCTTGTCCTCTCGGGCCAGGCCCCCCTCGAGCCGGGCAGCCGCGCATGCACACGCACACATACACACACACCCACCAGGTACAGGGTGCCGTAGATGCGGAGGGACTCTGCCAGGGCACTCTGGGTGACGTGCAGCACAGCCCAGGAGCACTTGGGGTGCCAGGTGTGCCCGATCTCGTAGCAGTTGTGGGGGATGGACTTGCTCAGCGCCGCCATCTTTGCAGCGCGTGCGGAGGGGAGGGGAGGGGGCGCGGGGCGCGCGCGGCCGCCGCGTCACCGCCGGTGCCGGGGGAAGAGGTCGCGCGGGGCGCTGCGCGCGCCGGGGTTACTCGCGGGCACAGCCGCTCTTCCCACGCCCCCCGCCCGGCGCGCGCGCCGCTCGCGTGAGGCGCGCAGCCAATCCGCGGCCGCCGGGGAGCGGCCGGGACCGGGGGTGGCGCGAGCCGCGGGGCGGGGGGGAGGAACCGGGGGTGGCGCGGGTGTCCCGTGTGTGTGTGTGTGTGTGTGTGTATGTGTGT
>PYHW01010466.1:1571954-1603319 GCA_013186435.1 Turdus rufiventris | reverse complement strand
GAGTGTGTGAGAGAGACGTGTGTGTCTGTCTGTGTATGTGTGTGTGTGTCTGTGTGCGTGTGTGTGAGACCTCTCTGTGTGTGTTTGAGACCTCTCTCTGTGTATGTGTGTGTGTGTGTGTCTGTGTGTGTGTGTGTGTATTTGTGTGAGTAACCTCTGTGTGTCTGTCTGTGCGTGTGTATGTGTCTGTGTGTGTGAGACCTGTGCGTGTTTGTGTGTGTCTGTCTGTCTGTGGCCTGTGTGTGACCTGTGCGTGTGTGTGTTTGTGTGTGTGTGAGTGACCTCTGCGTGTGTGTGTCCCCTGTGTGTGTGTCTGTGTGCATGAGAGACCTCTCTCTGTGTATGTGTGTGTGTCCCCTGTGTGTGTGTGTGTGTCCCCTGTGTCTCTGTGTCTGTGTTTGTGTTTGAGACCTTTCTCTGTGTCTGTCTGTGTTTGAGACCTCTGTGTGTGTGTGTCTGTGTCTGTGTGTCTGTGTGTCCCCTGCGTGTGTGTCCCATGTCCTGTCGCACACCGTCGCGGCACGGGCACATCCGTGCCTGTACAAAGCTGTGTTTCTGTACTTGGCGTGCTCAGAGCCGCCGGCGTTGGGATTTTGGGATGTCTGCGGCCAGAGCCGCCCGCACGGCTGGGCTGGCTCTAATCGTGCTGGTGCGAGGTTTCGGTGCTGGGCAGGGAATCCCCGCTGAGCTCAGAATTAAAGGTCATCTCGCAGCTTGCAGGGACATCTCCTTCAGCTCACTCCACCCTGCAGCCCTGTTCCTTCTGGTTTTCGTGCCATCCCGCTGTTCCTGAGCCCCTGGATGATGTCAAACACTCTGTTTCCTGCCTTAATTGGTGTGGCCTCCTCGCACACTTAAACGTCTGACTCCTGTGGTTCGGAGTGTTTGCAGGCTGACTGGAGAGCTCTGTAAACTTGCTGGGAAGTAGGCTGGCCTGTGCCTGAGTCCACATGCAGAACTGTGTAATAAATGCAAAGACTGCCTAAAAAGAAACTCTTTAATTACGAACACAGTGATACCAGAAAAGTGAAAAAATGCGCACATGCACGCACAATGTGGTGCATGCCCCCGTGTCCTGTCACCCCCGAAGGGACAAGCATAGGAAGTGGCTCCCAGTGTTGGGATGGCCAGCCAGGGAAATGATTAATTCAGATTTAAAGGGTCCACTGAAGGTCATCTCATCCAAGCTCCCTTCTCAAGCAGCACCCCCTAAAGCACTTCACTCAGGATTGTATCCAGGCAGCTTTTGGATATCTCCAAAGTGAGGGAAACTCCACAGCCTCTCCAGTCAGACTTTTCCAATGCTTGGTCCTACACAGTAAAGAAGTTCCTCCTCATGTTCAGGTGGAACTTAATGTGCATCAGCCTCTGCCCATTGCCTCGTGTCCTCTTGCTTGGCACCACCAGGAAGAGCCCAGCTCCATCCTCTGACACCCTTGCTTCAAATACTGATAGACATTGGTGAGTCCCCTCTCAGTTTTCTCCAGGCTAAAGAGCCCCAGGTCCCTCAGCCTTTCCTCCTATGAAAGATGCTTCAATCCCCTAATCACCTTTGGACACAATGGAGTTTTTACAAAACTTTGATGGCAATGACTGATGACACAGTTACAGCTCAATTGCAAAACTGGCATCTGGATCCAGCTTGAAATTTTGCTAATTTAGAGGCTAAAAGGGCAGTGTGTATCAGGACTTGAAGATTTTACTTGCAACTCTGATAAATAACAGTTCACAAATACTCTGTCCTGATGAAGCAAGTACACTCTGCATCTCCTGTGCTGAGGTCAAGTCAAGTGGAGTTTCAAGACTTAGGTGGAACATACATCTGAAGTCTATAGGAAAATAAATTAACCTGCAGTCAAATGCAGACTTAGAACAGATCTACGGCAAGAAAATTCCACCCTCTTAGAAGTGGCTCCAAATAGTCCTGTTGAAGAGTTTACCTTGATGATCAGATACCATGCTGTACAACTCCCAAAAAGATAGAGCCAATTTGTCACTGATTTTGCAAACTACTTTGCAGAGGAGCTTGCTGTGGGTGCCAGAACACACTTGTATTTCAATTTTAGCAGCCCACAGATGGGTAGGTTGGATGGTTCACAGAACTTGGGGCTACTGAGAGAGAGACTATTTGCAGACTCACAACAAATCTGCAGTAGGAGATCTTTGGCCTAAATAGTTCAATTATGCTATTTCAGTCAAGCCTATCTGACCAACCAACCCTCTTTCGGTTGAACTTCAGGTAGAACTCTGTCTATGGCAGTTAGTATTTAAAATCTAGTAGAAGTCCCTAGAGATAACTAAGTTCAGCTTTGGTGCTGGGGTACAGCTCCCTGCAGCTGCGGCTGTGTGAGGGAGTGCTCAGGGAGTGAATATTGCTGCCTCAGGGAGTGAACATTGCTGTGTGCTGACCCTCGCAGGGAAGCAGCCCTGGCAATAAATATAACCTGCTGCTGTGTTGTCTGGACTTTGGCTCGGACCTAGTGGCTCGCTTGCTGTTTTTGTAGTACTCCGTAAAACACTGCTTGTGGGCAGAAAAGGCAATTATTGCCTAAGTTATAGATTCTGGCTCTCTTCGCTTTCATGTTTTGGCTTTGATAATACTCTGGGCTTAAGGCTTGCTTGCTGTGGCACATACAATAGTAATTGCACAAGCTGATGATTTCACATCTGATACACGTTTTTGCAGACAGTCCTAATTTTGGGACACTTGCCAAGCTCAAGTGAAGCAAAACTGGCAGAGAAGGATCCAGTAAGATACTTTGTTCATTTGTGCAGCATCCCTGATCTGGCTGAAGAGTTGCATGCTCAGAACTGAAGGCTTTTGCATATCTCCTGTTGGGTCAGCTGAGGAAGACTGATGATAAAGAAAGCAGCACAGTCCTGACCTGGCTCCGGGCCCTTTTCCATGGGGTTGCAATACTCTGAGAAGAAGCCCTGGGGGTGTAGCCACATGGGAATACCACTGATGGTCCAATTGCCATTGGATCCCACTCCAGGCTACTCTGTCCTGGGAAATCTACCCTTGATTGGAATAGGGACAAAAAAGTCACAGAAAAGAGTGGATTCTCATGAATTAGAATAAACCATTGAAGACCTTTACTTTTGGCCCATAAATATCCAGGGTTTTCAGGAATGCTCCTTGTTGCGCGGGCAAGGCTCTATACTGGGAATAGCAGGGTGTGTCTATAATGTTGCTTAAACAAGCACTAGTGGTGAATCCTGTGGCATAAAGCCAGGTGATGCAGCGCACACTGTTCAGAGCTTGCCTTGTAATATCCAGGTGCCTTGGAGAGAGCTACCCAGAGTAGTAACAAAACCAAAGCCAGGGAGAGAGCTAATTGGTAAGCAACTTGAATGGTGGGGGAGTTGAGACTGCTCAGCTTGGTCCCTGGTCCTTTTTGATGTAGCAGAGTCAAGTATACCAATGTGTCTGAATAAAAATGTTTGCTGACAAAAATATGAGCCTCATTAAACTGTGACAGCAATGATGTCCTGGGCCCAATACCTTGCGTCACAGAAGGGAGCAATGTGGTAGCATCTCACTGCATTGAGACTGTTCCTGTTGCCCATGTAAAGAAACTGCAGCTTTCAGTACAAGTCCCTGGCCAGACTCAGTCTTTAGCAAGGTACCTTAATGATGGACAGCACTGCAGTCGTTTAGTTTACCCATGCAGATAATGACTTATTATATTAGGGAGGCAGATGGGTAGCAATTGCTGAATGAAGCAGTCCCTTCCTTTTCAGGTTTTAGTGGGCCTCACAGTTTGGAACATTCTCTGCTGCTACCTGCAGTATCTGCTAAGTCCGATATCTACACATAAATTACATATCTCATCCCATGAGAGTAATTGGAAGGGTGAAGATTTTTCTCTTGCCTTCACACTGAGCAGTTATCAGTGTTAGAAAGCGGCCTAGCCAGGAGTCCAAGGCAGAGCATTTAACTAATTAGAACAAAGTCAGGCAGAAAAAAATAAACTGAGGAAAAAAGTCAATCCGGGGACTTGACATTTCAGGACGCTTTGCCTTCCAAATGCATTGGGATCTGGGAGATCTTCTTTATAAATATTTTTAAATATCAGAACAATCTGGAAACATTTTAACTTGGAAGAAATTTTATGCTTTGCCCTCTCCATTCCCTCCTGTTGCTTTCCAGTTTGTGTGCTTTTTTCCTGCTATTTGTTTTCTCCCTTGGGACAAGGGATCCAACTTTTCTCTGCTACTCATGCCTTTCTCAGTGCCTGCATTTTGGTTCTGGAAGTAACTTCTCTTGTCCGATAAGAACTGGTCTTTCCACCAGTAGGGCTTTTTTTTTCCACTCACTTATTTTCCTGCTTTTACCATTATTCCACTGTCATTGTTATTATCCCTCAGTTTGTTCTCCTGCCATCTGCACAATTGTCTCATGCCTCCATCATAAAGTTTATGAAATCCAGACTGAAAAATATTCTGTTGCTAAAAAAGCTTGCAATTAAATTCATTTTTCTCCTCAGATCAGCAGTGACAATGTGAACATGCAGATATCTACTTCCTTCAGTAAACTGCGTAGGAGCTTGGAGATACTGCTCCAATCTCCATTTCTTCTCAAGATCCAGAACAAATGGTGGGTACAATATATTATCAGTTTCTTTAGAAATAAACCACAGTCTGGTAACATACATCACTAATACATGAAATGGCTCTAGTGAATAGGAGTGAATGGCCATTAATTGAATGCATTTACTATCCTACAAGAGAAAAAGGGCCCTTTAAGATCTACATTTCACCTTTGTGCCTGAAACTAATTATGCTTTTAACTTAACCCATTTTGCATTATTTGAAGAGGGATTCTCTTCTGGCTTGCAACCATGAATGCTACTTGTTCATTTTTTAGCAGGGGATAAGCTCAAAATATCATTATGTTTGCTGATATTTCAAGGTAAAGGAATTATCTGGAAGTTTTCCCATTTTCCAAGATGTAGTAATGTCCAAACTAAATATGGAATGGACTGTGGGATAATACCCTGTGAACACTTTAATATGCAGAATAATATCTCCATGTTTATACAAATACAGATTTTTTTTCCAGACATAAGTGTTGCAGTCTTTTTTTGCAGAGGTACAAAGGATTATACTAAGAAAACAAAATCATAACATTCACCACACTGACTCTGTGGGCAAAACCAAGAGATGACATACTGAGCCATATTCATGCTACTGGCATCAGCTGAATTGTACTTCGACTGTATTTAGCCTATGGTGTTGCTGTTCCTGGAGACAGTTATTTCTTCTCTCTAAATCTGGTGACAGAATTGGTCATTAAAGGCTAAATTAAGCCACTGCTTTCACTACAGAAGGAATAAGAGGCAGTGCATATGGACACACCATCCCAGGAGCAGCTCAAAACAGCAACTGTGACCCCGCTGCTTCTTCACTGCTCTCCTGCTTTCCAGGAAAGTGCTTCCTGTAGCTCTAGAAAGGATGCAAAAATCAGTCATGCATCATCCAGTATCTCAGCGTACTCCTGTGCTGGAAACTCCCTTCTCCTGTCCCCTACCTTTGTTTGAGTGAAACCACTACAATGCAGCTTGACACCACCAAAAAGACCCAAATCTTTTCTGGTGCTATCAAAAGGCATGGCTGCCTGTGCTCTACAGTCACAGTGCTGTGTCTAGAGTACATGTCTTTCCTCTGCCAACCTCTTGTCTTGATGTTTATCAAATTGAGCAGTCAGGAAAGACCTGTCCCACATAGCTTTGACATCCTTCATTTCTGCCTGCCAGGTGGGGGCAGCAGCCTTCAAACATGCAGGTGATAATCACTTTTCCAAGACCATGGGTGGGAAGGGTGGGAGCAGTGGAATTCCACACTGCTGTGCACAGGAAGCTCAGTGGCAGCATCAGATGGGTCTCCACTCCCAAAGAGGTCCAAGAACTGAAGTAGGGCTCTGCACTTCTGTCTGTGACATCTGATAGCTAATTCACTCTCTGGCACATTTTTGGGGCCTTTAGAATGGTATCTGAGATCAATATATTATAGAGACATCCAGCCCTACGTAGGATCAGCCAGCCACTGTCATTTGCCTGTAGGAGAAACAGTGAGTGGTGGGCTGCTCTTCAGCAGCATCAATGCCAAGGATCTTTCAGAAAATAAGAGAAAAAGGAAATGGGTAAATGATGATATCCTCAAATAAAAACTTATGTTTGCCACTCCCAACTTTTTTGAGGTCATTATTGAGACATATTTATTCTTCAAACACAAGCATTTTTCAGTCATGACCTTAAGAAAATACTCAAAAGGTGCCTTTTTTTTTTTGAGGTTCTATAATAAAATCATCTGTCCATCAAGTTGGGCTGCTGAGGCCACAGAAATGTAATTATTCTAAAGCAATTGAGCACCCAACAGCTCCTTTGAAAATTAATGATAGCTTCTAGGAACTCAGCACTTCTGAAAAGGCTTTCAATTTAAGCCTGATTTTCCTTTTTTTCCAGAAGAATAATGAACAGAAAATTTCAGCTTTGTAGTTGTCAAATGCTCATGGTGAAATAGCCTTAGGACTCTGATCACTCGTGCTGCCAGCACTTGGATGTCACAGCAGTAGAACTCAACAGCCTAAGTAGCAGCTGCTGAACTACTTCGTTTTTCAGGTTTATATTTTCAAATAGACAGTGATTTTATGTTATCCTGGGTTAATAAACTACACTGTCTTTCAGCAGGACTGTGAATGTCCAAAGCTGTGAGCAGCATGAGTGGTTCAGAGGAGGCTCTTTGAGGCAAGCTGCTCTTTTTGCCTTTATTTTCCAACTTTGCT
Organism: Turdus rufiventris; assembly: GCA_013186435.1. Classification (NCBI taxonomy): domain Eukaryota; kingdom Metazoa; phylum Chordata; class Aves; order Passeriformes; family Turdidae; genus Turdus; species Turdus rufiventris. The sequence goes on along the minus strand of PYHW01010466.1, from coordinate 1,596,532 downwards.
GCCAGTTCTCTTGAAAACGCTTTACATTGCAAATTCAAGAAACAACACACCCATGATTACTATTAGATTTTTAAATACTACGTTTAGGTGGGCAGACGTAGCTTTAGACATCCACATTTGGACTTCCTGTCAAAAATTGAGACAGTGCAAAAAAAACATTGTGGATTTGATGGGAATGCAACATCAGACTCTTGGTTGGTTGGTTCCTCTCTGCTGGACCAATGTTTGTCAGTGTATATGAACAAGAATCAAGGAAATAAGTTGAAGCAAACTTGTTAAAACTCCCAGAAGTTTTTTAACACAGAAGCATTCAGAGAACAAAACCTTCTTTTCAGCACCTCTGGCTCACTCCTAGAAGCCATTTCTAACTTTTCTGCTCAATCAGTTGAGAAGGTCACTAAAGCATAGCAACATCACAGTGTCCCCAGGAAAAAAAGCACCACAGAGCCTTGAGAGAAAGTCTGAATAACGCAGAAAGCAAGAACAAATGTTTTATATATGTGGTATTGTTAAAGCTATCAAGCTGCATAAACACAATAAACAATAGCAAAGAAAAAGATATTTCTGTTTGTTTCCCCACATTTGAGATGACCTAACCTACCTCGAGCACAGTTCCACTTTGAGACTTGTGAGTTATTTGATCAGCCCAAACTTGTGAAAATAAACACTATTATTCTACTGTTTTACATTCTTTTGTTCTCTGTAAATAGACTGAGAACTAGCAAAGTAAATTATAATAAAATACAAATCAAAATAAAAACTGCTGATAAAGCAGAAACAACACAAGGGGGGAAAATGCAATAAACACAGAAATAATGAAGTTAAAACTGACCACTGGGAACAGCTCTGTGTGTTCCAGATGATTTTGTGGTTGTTTTATGGTTGAGTTCTCATCTCATTTACAGATATATCCTGCAGAGACTTCCCTCACGCTAACCCTGGCATGGCCAAGAGAAAGACCCAACATCTCGGGGTCAGTATTTTCAGAGAACCCTGTGGAAGTTGATGTTTAGGTTTCATTGGATTTCAGTGCAGGTTGAACACCTAACTACATGTCTCTGAAAATTACCCCCTTGTAAAGTAATAGGCCATTTCTTTGGCCCTACCGATACTGTCTTCCAGACAGCATTTTCCAGTTTTTTCTAGTTGTGAGTAAATGCTGTGGGGCTATATTGTATCTGCAGACCCAGCTAGAAGAAATGAACTCGATTGTAAATTCTTTATTAATAAGAGATTTGCTCTCTGGGCCCTAGGCCCCAAACTCCATCCATGCTTCTGTGTGGCAGTGACATCTTGATGGCATGTCTTGCACATCATTTAACGTCCAGATTTGTGCGCATCATGTGTTAAGAATTACTATTGTTTGTAACATCAATGATAGGGCTTTCATCACTCCCTGGGAGAAGTAATTTTGCAGCCTGATATATGTCACTGTTGGAAGGCTTCTCTTGATAATTCTATAGTGGTTTTTAGCACTGGAAGGCTCTGGAGACAGAGAGCAGAAAGCTCACTGCATTGGCTAAAGCTCAGTATGCATGTTCATATGCCTGTGCATAGAGATGAGGTAACTGGTCAGACATGGTATCATTTTACATTCCACTCCCACACCAGAAAAGCACCTTCCTTCTTTATCCTATTTATAGAAAATAGAAGAATTTACTTGGTTCTTTTTTTGGCCAAGAAATGTCATGTTAATGTTTTGTACAGATCTCTTCGGTCACAAGCCAAGGAGGGAATCAATAGAGCCCTGGCTGGGAGAACATGCTGCCCCTAAAAATAAGGCAGTAAGGCTGGTTAATGACCCAATGTCCACATGTCCAAATTCTGTTGCAATGCCAAAAAAGGGATAAACCCAAATGATATAGTTCAAATAAGTTCTCTCACAGAAGAACTTAAGCAAACTTCACATGGGAAATCATAATGCATGCAAGAAATTATACCTCCTCCTAGCACTACCACACCCGCTGAACTGTATCCATCTCTGCTTAAAGAGAAAAATGTAAAAATAGCACAGAAAAGCATATTTCCAGATTATGAAGTGAAATTTAAGTTAACTAAATTGCCCAGTTTAAAAGAGTATACAGCTTTTACCAATGTATGAAGGAGTTATAATTGCTGATGATCCAAAAAAAGAGATATACAAGTTCACAGGCTTACCAGAAGCTCATTGTCACAAAACAAATGTCATTTAACATTCTGCATCTAATTTTGGTTTAGCTGAAGAAAGTAAATCCATCTCTTACCAATACAACTTTCCAGAAGGATTTTTAAAAATTCTCTCTTCCCTTGCGTCCACTTAACAAATGATCTCTGGAAATGTTGGCTATTTACTTACAGAAATCATGTTCTTGGGACCCAGCTCATCCTTTCATAATTCAAAAGCTGGAGGGGTATGGTATTATGTTTTACGTGCGAGTCTTACAATAAAGATATTAGAATGATACTCTAGTCAGGCTGAAGAATATTTATCCTACAGTCATGCACTCTTGCTCAGGGGTTCTTGAGTAAATTCTTCCAGAATCCTCACTCCCTTATTTAACTAGAGCCTATGTTAGCTCCTCTTACCTTTACCCAGTTGCCTGAAGGAGCCAAGGAATTAGACACACATCCTGAGCTCCTTTGATACTCAAGGGAGAGTGAAGCATCTCCAGTGCAGCCACCTTAAATCTGAACTGGACTCTCAATTACCTTTTCTATCTGCCTTCCCACATGGTGGCAATGGAGACAAACCCAGCACCCTCAAAACTTAACAAAAATTGTATCTACATCAGGTGCACAGGAAGGAGAGACAGGCTTTGGGGCACAACAGAGAGGATCACTGGTCTTGTCAGTGGTTCCTTCCCACTGCAGTCATCTTGGCATGGTGGCCGAGAGAGCCTTGGAGAGTCTTTCCTGCAGGATTAAAACATTCTACCTCAGCCTCAGGAACCAGCTGCACTGGAAGACTGGCTTTTGTCTAAATTTGACAAATTCACCTAATTCTTCATTGCTTTGCCCCCTATGATGAGAGCCAAGAGGTTTGTTTGTGTCTTCATCTTCTTTTCAACCAATTTCTTCATATATCTGAAGTGATTTTATGTCAAACATTGAGTAATAACCTTGTCTCTCAATACAGCACCATGCCTAGTTGTGGTCAAAAATTTTCATATTCAGGAAATAATTTGCTCTAGTTTTACTTGGGGAATATTTAGGTTAGATAGCAGCTTTTTTATGTTTTTTATGCCATTTTTAGGAGTTTTCTTTTTCTATTTTTCATAATTCCCCAAGGATGTGTGTACAGTGTCAACAGTACTGAAAGACATGAACTTTTACTGTAAGGAACTGAAACATCATGGTAATCTAGTTTTCATGGTAATTTGGCCCATGGAAGTCTCTCCCAGGAATAAAAATGCCTGAGAAAAATGGAATTCACATAAACTCTCATTATTTTCTAAGTTCATGTATGAGTCTGTGGGGAAATAGATGAATTGTCAGCCTCCAAATATAAATTACACTGCCCAAGAATGAAAGATCAGAACATACTCAAATTCCAGATCCAGTAATAATAAAAATAAAATTCAGTATTAGTTCCATTGATAACAAAACCTCCGCACAGAGCAAAAAAACCACTGTGATCAGCACTGCATAAAAGAATAAGGGTGCGGTTCCCTCACAATTGAAGCCAAACTAAGCTGATGTGTTTCCTTTTGTGGTCACACCACCTCTCCTTGTCATCACAGAACTATTTATTTTATTTTGTTAATTTTCTAGCAATTAGTACCTGGACCTACCCTGCCCTGCCAGGGAGTCAGAGGAAGAGAACATATGTACAAAGTGTGAGGTGGGTTCACTCCATGTAATCACCTGTATGCATGCAAGGAACATAAGGCAAATGTAGATTGGCAGCAAAGCCTTCTGCACAAGACAGAACGGCATTATTTATGCTCAGACTAATTTGAAAGTCCATTGCTTTGTGTAACAGTAATCCATATGATTAATTTGCCAGCTTGGATAGAAATTAGGAAACCTGTTTGCCAAAGACTTACCAAACCAGTCCTTCTCACTGTCTGATATGACATTTATGTGTTTGTCTTCCTGTGAATGTAGCACTGCTTTAAGTGTATAGGAATAGGTAAAGAAAAAGAAAAGCTATGAATGTCATATACAAATGGTTAATGGAAGAGCAGGTCTGTCAGTGTGAGAAAGGGGAATAAACTATCCTGGAAGAGAAAGTAGAATAAAGCAGATATCTTTTGCAATTACATGCATGCTGGGTGTATAAATATATCAACAAAAACTGATCTCCTTAAATGAAACAATTATACAGCTCTCTAGCTCAATGCATTCTGTAATTATTTAAAGGGAAAACAATCACAAATAAATTAAAACTTTTTTTGAAAGTTAGAAAAAAAATGAAAGAATTGCAGTGGAGACAGGAATGTGGAAATAATTAGCACTCAGTAACTTTGTTTTAAATGGCCCACAAAGTGAAGAATTGTGCCACTGTAAACTGGGCAGTCCAGCCAGAACTGGAAGGCTCAAGTATGGCTGCTTATTTTAAAGTTCTCTGTGATTCCATAAGGACCTGGGGCTGTGTATAACCCAAAGCCACATTACTGGTGCATGGCACCGTTCTGGAGAGCACCACCACCAGCCCGTATCCTCACCGGGACAGGTTTCACTCCTGTGTCCAGTTCCCCCCTTTGTGCATTCACAGGCACCACAAGAGCAACGTGCAGCAAACTTCACCTCTTGGCAAATGCTGAGTTTCTTTCCCAGGAGAATGACCCCACCGCCTGCCTAACACAATACAAAGGAGTTTTTTTTCCAGCCGTGCCTTGCAAGTCAATACTCGCTGTTATGTAACCAAACACAGCATATCGGCTCACATAGCCTTTTTAATGGGGAAAAATAGTTCGTTTTGAGATTTGTGGCCAGATTCATCACACGCCTGACAGCTCTGTGCTGCTCCAATGACACAGAACAGCTTTCAGCCTGCAATAACAGATTGATTAAACCAGCTCGTCATGGTATCACTGGAGCAGTGCAAACCAGCTGAAGCATAACAGTAAACCTATCTTCTCAGCTTTGATTCTGAGGGATTTATATCTCGGCCTGATATAATTTCCAAAGATAAGAAATATAATGGATGAATTCATTAATGTCCATGCTTAAAAGTTTGATATTTACTTATTTGATAATAAGTTAATTTAAATGATTGTAATCTTTGTGTTTACTTCTAGGTTAATACATTTGATGAGAAAGCACTATAAGATGAATTTTAAAAAATCTGTCCCCCTGTGTTCATAAGCATGTTAGTGTGATGATGGTGAAGGTGCATGTGAAGACCAGGACTGTGTGCAACCTGGCTGAGTTAGGACCAGTAAGTTATCTCAAGGTCTTACATGAGGCAGAAGGAGTCCTTCTTAAGTCAGGTCCACTGAAATTTGCTTCACAGAACATGCAAAATGATGCTGAACGTCAAGTAAAATGTTGCTTATGGACAGCAAACACACAGGAAATAACCTCTGATGCTGCCATAGAATTAAAGCAAAACAGGATGCAGAAAGATTTAGTGGGAAAGATGACTCTGCAAAAAGGAAACTAAGCCTTATTTATAAAGCAAGACTCATGACCTCTCAGGGAGGGAGAACTCAGCCTGTCATTTTCTACCATGGCTAAATCACGCCACATGAGCAATCAGCCTATTATTTCCAAAGTTTTCAGGCTAATTTGCTATTGCGAAATGAAATGTCTTCAAATGCTACAAAAAGTGCATTCCTCCTTCAGGACTGCACACTGCACATGCCAAATCTGAAGCTACAAAGCCAAGCTGTTTTGGACTTATCTGAACATTTAAAAAAAATTTAAAAAGGGACCTCCAAACAATTTTCTAAGAAAACTATTCATCAATTTCCAGAAAAAAAATAATCGTTTGGGCTAAGGTCAAAGTGGGAAATTTCAAGCCAAAATGTGAGTTTCTGAGCATTATGGAAGTAACAGTGAGCAGCAGTTAAAACTGAAAGTCATTCTGAGAGACAAAAATACTAGTTGCAACGTTCTTGCTGAGTTTTGCCTCCACCATGGCAAAAAGCCTACTAATTTTCCTAACGGGAAGAGATGTTCTTCAAACTGGTCATGCTGTATCTCTGAAGGAGAGTTTTCCTGAGAAGTCTGTCAAAATTAGGCAAGGGAAGAGGACAGGGTTTTTTGGATGGGATTTGTCTTTTAGCACAAAATTTTATAAATGTGGATACACTATGAAAAATTCATTTTGAAAATGTTTTTGTCTCACTAGATACTGAGAGTGGCTTTGCCTCACAGCTCCTTGCCTGTTCTGCAATCTGGTTGGAGAGGTTTATCAATACGAATTATATGAGGAAAGAGACTTTTGGAAAGCTGTTTAATATTTTTTATTTGAAGTTATTCTTAAAGTTAAAAAGACAAATACCTGTGTGAAAAAAAATACTAACACACAGATGAAGTGACCTCAGTGGCCTTTATATGGACACCTTTCATCTTATGAGATTTATGGACAGCTTTGCTCCCTCTTCCCCATGGAACATTGTGTGTGATATTTCTAACTCCACCCATCATCTGAGAAATTTTCTTGTATTGTCAAATGTTTTGATGTTATCTAAATGCAAAGGATTTCACAAAATTATGCATATTAAGTAGAACTGAAATTCCCTGTTTACAATGCTATAAAACCAAATTCTGAGGTCTCTGTGCAAACTAAATATTGACTTTTAAGGGTCATGGAGCAACTATTGACCCAAGTTGGCATGCAAGGAATTACACATCTGAATCTGGATATGGGATCTGTGTCACAGCTTAGCTGCATCAAAGTACCTTAAAGAAATTACAGTCATAATAGCATGAAAACAGAGATGCACAGCCTGTCAGGAGATCTGTGCTCTAGACACACTGCTGATATTGTCTGAGTTGCCCTTTACATGGAGAGCCAGCTATCACATGGAGAACCAAGGGTAGAAACTTAAACAGAATGTCCTGAGAACATCAGGAGCCAAATCCCATTGGGCCAGGCCCAGAAGGATTCTGCAGTGCACTATGGCAGGTAAATTTGCACATAATACACACTTTATTTTCAAGTCTGGGACGAGTCCTGTCGCACTGAGATCAGTGTTGGTTGATTACACATCATTGAATATGAGTGCCACAATGTGCACCACCTTGTGCACTGGTGTTACCTGTATTATATTTGCTCTCCACAATTACCTGAAGCCAGGTGGGAAGCAGTCTCTTCTCCCAGTGAACAACAGAACAAGAGGAAATGGCCTCAAGTTGCACAAGGGGAGGTTTAGATTAGATATCAGGAAAAATTGCTTTACTGAAGAGGTGATCAAGCACTGGAACAGGCTGCTCAAGGAAGTGATGGAATCACTATTCCTGGAAGTGTTCAAAACACATGTAAATGTGGCACTTAAGCACATGGATTAGTGGTGGTTTTAGCTTGGTAGTGCTGGGTTAGTTCTTGAAGTTAATGATCTCCTCCAACTTTAATGTTTCTGTGATTCTATGAATACTTTATATATAAAACCCCAGATATTTGTGTGTGTAAATATATTTGCATATCTATAGATATATACATACACATGTGCATAAATACATATGCAGCTCACTGCACTGGGTTTTTTTCTGAGACTGCATAGAGCCATGTTCTCTGGAAGTGTCATGACAACACCACTTCTTTCTGATTGTTACTGGACAATTGAAATGATGATGATAATGGACAAATGCAAAGAGGGGAATATATGTATTTCCTGCTTTAAAAGAGTCAGCCTCACAAAGTACAGAAGGGAGAAATCTTATTTTAGCTTGTGAGTGATAATTAGGAAACAATTTAAAATGCATTGCTAGATGCTTGCAAAGACATCATTAAATAAAGAAGGTGATTGATTAAGGTCTTGATTTTGAGAAAGAAGGTCCTGAGTAAAAAATTCAACTAGAATTCAGATGGATTTTTTTTTAAATTCTTTAATAAAACTTTAAAATTATAAAGTTAATTTAGTTTAATAAAAGCATAAATGTCAACGTGTAGGAAGGAGACATTGACTTGAATTAATATAAATCCAAAAGGAATGACAAAAATGTGATAAAATATACAAAACAAACAATATTAATGGACAGAGGTTCAAAGACAACATGGTTTTATGTAAATTGAGACTAAAAGAAAGTCATTAAGGTAGAAGTCTGTTACTTGATGGAAGCTTTGGAATTGTGAATAAACAAAACATGTAACAGCTGGGTCCAACAATCATTTTTGTTGTATATTGAAAAATACATATGAGATGAGTTGTATCATAGAGATGCCTAATAGTAATTAAGTAATTCTTAAAATGTCAGTGTCCCAAAACCATTATATGTTTATTTGACTTGTATACAAGATCTTTAAAAAAACTTTCTGTAAGGTAATATTAATATTCTCTGTCATCTATTCCCAGGCAACTGGCTGGGAGGCAGGAACTGTTCTCATCCAGCATTAGACACCTCTTTGAGAGTTTTCACCTCTGGGCTGGTCACCCTACATTCCTTTTAAGTCAACTGAGAGACAGAGGTGTTTCTAGAATGAAATTCATCTGACTAAAAGCTGACATCTATGTTTGGTTAAAATTATCACATCCTAATGTGGTATCCACTTTTTGTTTGTTTGTTTGTTTGTTCATTTTTTGGTTTTGTTTTTTTTGTTTGTTTGTTTGGGTTTTTTTAGAAAACCAACAGGATGCCCAAGCTTTCTCAGACCTGCCTGCAAGGCTTCAGTCCTGGCTCTCCTTGCAGTGGAAGAGATCATGTCCTTGGAGGTCTAAGCAAGGTCATCTTCCAGGACTGAGCTTTTGACATGAGTATTGCTCCAGTGGGAAAGCTCAGCTGAGAACTCAATGTTCTACTACTACAGTTCAGGTAAATGTTGATGCATTGAAAATGTTCAGAGAAGAGTTATGAACCTTCCTAGATGCCCTAAAAATCAGTTGAAGACTCAAGAGATCCTGATAAGCATTATTTCTTTTTGTAGTGCAAAAATATGCAAGGCTTTAATAAATATGCAAAAAACACATACAAATGTAAGGGGGAAATACTAAAAACAAGATGATAATAATAAGTAGGACTTTGCATTAATGTCATTCATATCATGTAAGCTGCCTTCTGCAAGTATCTGTCTATCCTGACTTCAGCTGACTCTAAGGAGACCAGGGGTGCTTAGACTACTAATTCAGACACGTCTATTTATACTGTAAAGGATGGTTTGGGCTGAAAGTGGTATTTAAACAGCAGGGTAAAATCTTGCACCTTTCAAATCAAAAGTATGATTAAAGAATTGGGAAAGATGCCTTATAATAAGAAACTCAGGAAGTTAAATCTATTTTGATTACTAAAACAGGCCAAAAGATAACTTAATCACAGCCCTACATTACCTACAGGGTTAATCTCAATTATGACTTCTTAACTTGTCCAGCAAAGATAGAACAAAAGCCAGTGGCAGGAAACTGAAGATAACTCAGACTAGAAAACAAACGTAATTACTGTCAGTGACAACAAATAATAATTGTAAGGGTGGCTGCTGATCCTTTAAATAAAGAACCCTCAAAATCAAATTTATTTTAAAAAAACTGCAAATCAGGCAATCGATAATTGAGGAAGGAATATAACTTTTTCTGTGCCAGGTTCAGGCCAGTGTCTCACACCAGCCAGTAACCTAAGAGTCTATAAATCCACTACCCAGGAGTTTTCCTATTTTGATCTGTTTAAAGAAAATGTTACCTACACGCTTATCATGACGACATTCAATCACTGTTACATGCATAAGGCTGAAAGCAAGTTAATTACCATTTTCTCCAACTCCAGCCTTTCATATGACTTGCCACTGCCTCTCACAGCACTCTTGTTTTGAAAACTAATTCCCATTATCTAAAAGACTTTCCAAAGCAAACACAGCAGTGTAGCACTTTCTAATATTTGTTTTGTAGTCTTAAAGAAGAAGCAATAGTGGTAGGAGTTTTTTGGGTGTAGAAGAAGTTTTGGGTGTAGAAGAAGTTCTTCTACAATGGTACTTGTGTCCACTGCAATTTTACTTAGTCCAAGGACTAGGTCCATGGGCCAAGAGCTTTGCTTTGTAACTTCTGAATATGCAGTAGGTGGTTTATTTCATGGGAATTAGGTAAAGGCCTTATTCTAGTAACAGCAAAGTCTGCTTCAGTGCCTAACTGCAGCAGGAGATGGCAGAGGAAAAGGGGTTTCATATTCTAAGACAAAGATGCATAGTTTTTAAGGTCACCATGATTTTCCCTCTAGCCTTCTTTCCTACATAATTTGGAAAAAAAATGACCTCCAACCAAAACCTTTTACTGCAGAAGCCTGTTTCTTGTTTTGATGCGTTTGACTCCACGGGGAGCACCTATCACCCATTCCCTGCACTTGGGTGCTAGGGAAGGTAAACCTGATGGTGCTGGGAACAGCTCAGGGGACATGTGCAGCACACCGTGCGCGTTCACAGCATTATCACCCACCCCGATTAGCAGCTGAGCACTGCTGGGTGCAGACAGCAATGCCTGCAGGTAAATACGGGTTTGCAAGATATGGTTGAGTTGCTGACTCCATTGCAGGCTCCTTGCCTGACCTTGGGACTGGAGCACTGTCTGCCTCTGTGTTTAAAAAGTTAAGATAATATTACTTGTCTGTCTCACAAGGATTTTGTGAGGTTAGAGACACTGTTTATTCATGCTAGATGTCAAGTATTACAGCAATGAGAGCTGTGTAAACACCTATGCTCATGAAGCTTCAATTAAAGCACTACCCATCTTGCTGGAGGAAAGCACATTAACGCCCATCAGTGCCTGCAATGTCCTAGGACAGCTCACACACAGCTTCTCCCCTCTCTGAGGTAAAGAAACCCCATTGACGACAGAGCCTCAAGGGGAAACCTGCAGTGAGAGAGCACAGAGCACGTCACAGCACAGGTTTTGCTATGATTTACAGTCTTGCGCTTGGTAAGGAGCAATCGCTGAGGGGTGGCTTATCCCATTAGTCCCAGTCCTGGTTGACCAATGGAGCTGGGTAATGATGGGGAGCAGCAAAGGCCCCGAGGTGCACTTGGAGGCCCAGCTGCCTGTGACAGACTCCCTCAGGAGCACATGCCACATGCTGCATGCACACAGAAGGAGGTTGCTTAACCAGGGCTTTACAAATATTTTCAAAGTGCTTTACAAACAATTCATTAATAGATGACATATTTTTGCTAAAGGCACAACCAGCTCAACTAGATTTTATTACAGGTGTAAATAATATCAAGAGAATTTAAGTGTGAGCCTTGTTTCTCTGCTCTTAATCCCTCCTCCTGCTGACATGTTAAAGGTTTGCTTAATCATCCAGACCTTTCCTCCCAAATCCACAAATGCTTCATCCACACTTACTTATTTTACAGGGATTTATACAAATGCCAGGAGGTACCTTGCAGTGCCCTACAGGTTTCATGGCCCCAATGAAAAAACAAACAGTGCTACAGCCCAGATGTGACCCAGCGGTGCAGTTTAACCCATTGAGAAGACAATGCAGCTGCTTAGAAAGCCACCCCGGGTATTTTTAACCCTAGAGTGGAAGAGCTGAGCACTTAGGGCTGGAGAAAACCCAGAAATGAGGGGAGGATTGGGGCACGATGAGCCCAAACACATCTGCACAGGGCTCAGCCTACCCTGTCCCTGCGGAGCCGAACTTGGGGAGCCCCTAGGACCAAAACTCATGGTGGGAACGCTGGGCATGGTGACGATATCTCCCAGGGGCGCTGGCCACACGGGACAGAAGGGGGGATACGAGACACGGACAGGACTCCCCGGGCTTTCTGAGGGATGCAGGATGGGGGTGCGGGCAGTAGGTCACTAAGGAGAAGGGGGGTGCGGGGGGCGCTGGGATGCAGCCGGTGGAAGGGCGCTCCTCGGGGTCGGGGTGAGGGTCGTGGCTCGCCAGGGAGCGGGGGCGGAGGGGAACTGCGCGGTGCCGGGCTGCGACGCAGGCAGCACCCCGAGCCGTGCCGAGCCGTGCCGTGCCGTGCCGTGCCGACCCGTGCCGAGCCGTGCCGTGCCCGGAGGCGCGGCGGGGCGCTGGCGGGGCGGGCTCCCGCGGCGGGGGCGGCGGCGCCGGGAGGGCCGGGCCGGGAGGCGCGTCCCTCCCCTGGGCCGTTTCTCGGCCGGGTGTTTAATAGCGGAGCCGCCCCCGGCCCGCCCCGTTGGAGCCGGCCCGTGCGGCACGGCGCGGCCGGGGCCGGGGCCGCTGCGGGCCATGGCGGGGGCCGGCGGGGGGGCGGCCCGGCTGCTGGCCGTGCTGCTGGCCGGGCTGCTCGGCGGGGCGCGGGGCTTCGGCGACGAGGAGGAGCGGCGCTGCGACGCCATCCGCATCGCCATGTGCCAGAACCTGGGCTACAATGTCACCAAGATGCCCAACCTGGTGGGGCACGAGCTGCAGGCGGACGCGGAGCTGCAGCTCACCACCTTCACCCCCCTCATCCAGTACGGCTGCTCCAGCCAGCTCCAGGTGCGTCCGGGCTCCGGGGGGACCGGGCTGCGTGGGCGAGGTGGGGGCGACACACGGCGGGGCCGTGCGCTCCCCGGGCCGGCTGCTGTCCCCCAGCACCCCATCCTCATCCCGTCCCCTAAACCAAGCCGAAAGTCGCGCCGCCTCGCAGTGTCGCTCCTGGCTGGCTGGGAAGAGAGCGCGGTGTCCGTCCCGTGGTGTCCCGGTTGTCCCGGCCGTGTCCCCTTGTCCCGGAGAGGAGCGCCCACCGCAGCGCGGTGCCGTCCGCTCCGCCCGGAGCTCTCCCGGCCGCTGCCCTCCGGCCGTGCCCCAGGTGCCGCGCCCGGTTCCGTGCGGAGCGAGCGGGGCTGGCCGCGGGGAGCTGGGGCGGCTCGGGACCCCGGCGGCAGCTTCGCCGCCGAAGTTTCTTTCCCAGGCGAATGGCAGGATCCCTGTCCTCCCCACGGGCATGGATTTCCTCAAACAAAACCCAGCTTGTTTCTCGGGGCAGAGTTCCCGAGTCAGCACGCAATTCCTCTCACGGTGTCGCGTCGCCGAACTACTATTATTCAAAAGACGAGAAAACTACAGTATTTTATTATCGTTGTAAATGCATTCGTGAACTTACTGTAAAAGAAAAAGTTTTTTCTAGGAGGATCATAAAGCAAAGTATTCCGATAAGTGCTTTTTTTCATCCTATTTGTTTCTTAGCTGAAATGTCCAGGCACTGCTTAGAACAAATATATGTATTTGTTTAAACCCCTTTAATTTGGTTTTCTGCTTTCTTAAATTGTACCCTTGAGGTCTAAGTCTGGCTAAATCCCACTCGCTTCATTGGAACTGATGGGCTAAATTTATATTCAGCTAATCTAGGGAGTAAAATGTCCAGGCTTTGGCTTTGGACCACATTTGAACTGAAAGAAGACAACATTTTAATTTTTTTCTTTTATTTTTATTGTTCTTGGTTTATTTGTTTTATGCTGCTTCCTGGTTTTTTTAAGGCAAAGTATCAAATATTGCTGCTAGAAAAAGAAAAAAAAAAAAGAAAATTTGTTGTATTGCAACCTGTTTCATTTTCCCCTGATGCACTTGTGATTTCTGTTTCTCTCTTCCAGTTCTTCCTGTGCTCGGTTTATGTGCCAATGTGCACAGAGAAGATTAACATCCCCATAGGTCCCTGTGGAGGCATGTGCCTCTCTGTCAAAAGAAGATGTGAACCTGTTTTAAAAGAATTTGGGTTTGCCTGGCCAGACAGCCTAAACTGCAGCAAGTTCCCGCCCCAGAATGATCACAACCACATGTGCATGGAGGGCCCAGGAGATGAAGAGGTTCCCCTTCACAGCAAGACCTCCTTGCAGCCTGGAGAAGAGTGCCACGGCATGGGATCTAACTCAGATCAGTACATTTGGGTGAAAAGAAGCTTGAGCTGTGTCCTGAAGTGTGGCTACGATGCTGGCCTGTACAGCAGGTCAGCTAAGGAATTCACAGATATCTGGATGGCCATATGGGCCAGTCTTTGCTTCATCTCGACTGCCTTCACAGTCCTGACCTTCCTGATTGATTCATCCAGATTTTCCTACCCGGAGCGGCCAATCATATTTTTGAGCATGTGCTACAATATTTATAGCATTGCTTATATTGTGAGGCTAACTGTGGGCCGGGAAAGGATATCCTGTGATTTTGAAGAGGCAGCAGAACCTGTTCTTATCCAAGAAGGTCTTAAGAACACAGGATGTGCGATAATTTTCTTGCTGATGTACTTTTTCGGGATGGCTAGCTCCATCTGGTGGGTTATTCTGACACTGACGTGGTTTCTGGCCGCGGGACTCAAGTGGGGCCACGAAGCAATCGAAATGCACAGCTCCTATTTCCACATCGCAGCCTGGGCCATCCCGGCAGTGAAGACCATCGTCATTTTGATAATGAGACTTGTAGATGCAGACGAGCTCACCGGCCTCTGCTATGTTGGGAACCAGAACCTGGATGCGCTGACAGGCTTTGTTGTGGCTCCACTTTTTACCTACCTGGTCATTGGGACTTTATTCATTGCAGCAGGACTTGTGGCCTTATTTAAAATCAGGTCTAATCTCCAGAAAGATGGAACTAAAACGGACAAACTGGAAAGACTCATGGTCAAAATTGGGGTCTTTTCAGTGCTTTACACTGTGCCAGCAACGTGTGTCATCGCCTGTTATTTCTATGAAATCTCCAACTGGGCCATTTTCCGCTATTCTGCAGATGATTCCAATATGGCAGTGGAGATGCTCAAAATTTTCATGTCCCTTCTGGTGGGTATTACGTCAGGTATGTGGATCTGGTCAGCCAAAACTCTGCACACGTGGCAGAAGTGCTCCAACAGACTGGTGAACTCAGGGAAAGTGAAACGGGAGAAGAGAGCAGACGGTTGGGTGAAACCTGGGAAAGGGAATGAGACCGTGGTGTGAGAAAAGGACAGCATCCCACTGGTCTGACTGCTCTCCTGTGAAGGACTGATCGTGTGTAAGCATTGCTGTGTAAATGCTGGGAGTAGAGTAGGGGGACGGTTACACAGCCTGTCTCTAGGGATGGGAGAAAAAAGAAAAAGCCTTAAAGAATAAACAGCAAAAAGATCATGCTGCAGATACTATAGCCATAAACCATGCTGCCCAAAATAGGAGAGCCCAGGGAGGCTTTAAAAGCTGTGAATTACCCAAACATGTTTGGTGGTTTTTTTGTTTGGTTGGTTTTTTTTAAGCAGGATGCAATTACTGAAGTCTTGAAGCCTTTAGAAATGGAGGTGCTGTAGCCCATAGCTGTTGGAATGATGTTTTCCTTTCATCATCTTACAGCTGATGGAAGAAAGGCAGCCCAGGGCCAAATTCTGGGCTTAATTAGGGTCCAGTTACCAGAAGATGGAGCACCCAGAACCTCAGTCAGATGTCTTCTTTCTAAGTTCAGCATTGAGAAGGAAGCACTTTATTCTGCCTTTATACCCTGGGAAATTCTGGTGTTCCAATACACTGTACCATTGAGTCAGGGATCACATCCTGAAACAAACAGCAAATGGAATTTCCAAGTCTTATCCATGATGAGTAGGATTTAGTGAGGTATTAGTGAGGCTGACTTTTTAGTCATCTAATGGCCTAACAATAACTTTGGCTCATTCTTTTTGCCATTTATAACCTGGTCTGAATGGAGAGTTGATTCTGCCTTGTGGGAATTCAAACCTCCCTGTATTTCTTCCCACCTCAGTTATTCTGTGGTTTTATCAATATTTATAAAATCCAAAAGTTTTACTTGAGGCCATCCTCAGGAGTAGAGGAATCGGCTCAAAGTGGGAAACTGTGTATGGTCTTCTGCATCTATTATCATTACCCATCTGCCTCCATTCCTGCCCCTTCAGGTGCTCCTGCTATTTCTAGCAGACCACTTTATTCTGCTGCATTTATTAGCTTTAAAAAAAGTCTTAACTATAGTGTTCCTTCGTCTAGGAAAGACAAAAATTAGTTGAAGGTACCTTCAAACAATGTCATGTTTCTCCAAGCAAACTTGCTTGTCTCTCTCTCTGGAGACTCATTGCATGAAGCAATTAAGTCTTAATGTATTTCATTCAGTGTGATGCTATCTCCTCAGTAGACGCCAGTCTGTGGAGAAGCAAATGTTAAATTCCTTGGCAACCTCATGTTCACACAGATCAGTTGTATAATTATGTGTGTCAGTTGCAATTAAAAGAACATTCTCAGCCCATGACATTGCAGTGCAGCTGACTGCCTCACAATGATGCTTCAATTGCTCACTGACAGCTATGGAGACATTTTTTTAATGTATGTTTACACACAGAATGTGAGCAGGCATTCAGTCCTCTGGATCAACAAAGGCCTTTCCAGTTTTTGCAAAGGGATCCAAGAAATGCAACTTCTTGTTGAATAATGTTGTTTCAAAGAAACCATTGAGTTTTCTTATTCCATTTGAGAAGGCCCCAGCTTGTACTTGTGGGGAGCTGAATACAGTGCCAGGGGCTTGTAAGAAAGGTGATGCAAATACAAATATCCTAGAAGCAAGGATAACAGTTGTTCTCTTAAGAGAACACTGTTATGATGCTCTATCCCTTTGAAAGACATTGGTTTTTTTTAAATCTATGTGCCCCAAGCTTTTGCTTCCTTTGTTTGTATGGAGCCTGATGAGCTGCAGAGTATTTCCCTGGTGCCCCAGCTCCCATGGTCTTCCAGAGCAGCTGAGAACAGATGCTACTTTATTAAAGTACTTGCTTTCCACACAGGTGCCCATGTGCTTCCCAAGCCACAGTTCACTCCAGCTCTGGAAGTGAGCAATAATCCGTCCCAGAAGCATGTATTGTTTCAATGTCAGTGTCGAAACATGTGCTAGAGAACTTTTCTTTTACAAACAAAATCCAGACCCCAAACAAACCCTAATGGCAGTCTTTGCGGTTGGGCTCCCTCTCCAGCAGAACAAGTGACAACTTGACACATTCTGCTCAAGACACACAAGCACTGTCTTGGCCAACACCACATTCCAGCTGGGCCTTTTCACCCTCTCCATAAAGTCTCTTGCTGTTAGTGTTGTGTTTGGATCTGGTTATTCCTTTGTGGACAAGGAGTTTTGCAAGTGTGAGATCTTCAGATGGCTGAGCTTCTCCATCATGCAGTCTCTCTGCTGGTGCAGTGAGGAATGTTAAGTCAGCAGCTGCATGTTGGCTTTCAAGGAGCAAGGATGCAGTATGACCCTTTTTTTTGTAACCTACTCTTTGGCTGTGCCAAAATACCATGTTCAGTCAAGGTGTGCTTCACTCTGAAACGCTTTGGATACTCTCCTGGCCAATAAGACCCATGTTTGAGCAGACTGATTCAATAAATAGCATTTTAAACCTTGTTATGTACACAGAAGTGCATGTCAAATAGTGCCTTTTTATCAAATCCTTGCATCTCTGCCTGTGACCCTGTGAGCTGTTTACAGAGGACCCTCCTGGTGATGAGAAACACAGTGAGCTGGATGAGCATGGCACTGTGCAGCCCTAGGAGGGACCTGGAGGGATATTCCATTAAGGCATGTGAGGGATTCAAATGCTATGGGAAAGAGGTGGGCTAGGGGGAAGCACCAGCTGCTGTTCCATAAGAGACATCTTTGCCCAGCAGCTGGGGGAACGCTGTACTGACCCAAAGTGAAATTAGTGGCTGCATCAATTAAACCATTCCATGATGTATTCACCCACATGCATTTACCTGGCTCTGTGTCAGGGCTGTGTAAGTGGGCAGGCACAGCAGGCAGCCTAAAAACTGGTGCTTGGGAAGAGCCGGTATCAGCAGCTCCTCAGGTCTCTCATTTCAAAATTGTTACGAGCTTAAAGCCAAAACGGGTGTGACTAACCCTGTCTCGGAAGTGCAGTTGCTGTGGTTATACAGCCAGAACCTTTGCAGGGGTTTCCTTCCCTGCTCCCATCTCCCCCCTCAATGGGCTGGCACTGCAGGTTTCAGAAGTGTCTGCCAGAGAGGTACAAGCTTAGCTCTCACATTAAACACACAAGTTAGCTCCTTTCTCTGAATTTTAAGGAAATAGACACTGATTATTTTGGGGGTGTACAGAAAATATATCTACTTCAATGTATGTACTGTAAATTTCTAATTTATCACTGTAAAAAAACCAAAGCAACTTTGCTATTTAATTTTTATATCAAAATAAAACTTTAACCTCTGTGGATAACTAAAGAATTCCTGGTAGCCTTCACATTTTTGGTGAGTTTGTTTCTTAAATAGGACTCAGCATTGTTGGAAGTGCTTTTTTCCCCTGAAGGAAGAAGGACTGAAATGCTCATGCTGTGGTGAAAGAATGCTTTGAATGGGTTAATCCAACATGGTTTGGATCTAATAACTGAGAACAAGACTTCGCTGGGCAACAGTGAAAGTACATTCACGTTTCTGCACATGGGGTGGACAGAAACCCTTTCAAAGACAGCACACAGGTCCTGGCTGCTGGCTGGGGCTGCAGCTGGAGCTTTGGTGGTGTGGGAGCATGTCCTCAAATCCCAGCTGGAAGGCAAAACAGAAACATGGCCTGTTGCTGCTCTAACACTGCTGTGATGTGGCTCCTGAGAAGAGCAGCATGTCCTATAAGGCTCTTTCTCCTTCAGGTGTTATGGAATATGAATATCCAAAGCGTGAGCATTCACACCCGGAGCATTCAGATCTCCAGTGTCACTACTGGTCTGTTCAGTATGTGGGAACTATTAGTGGCTTTTGGAAGGGGAAAATCCTCATCTTAGTAACCTGCTTAAAATGACTTCATTCCTATGGGTGATTTCAGGGATTTCAGCCCTTCAGAGGAGAGATTCAACTGAATGTCTGAATTTTCTAGCAATGGTTTTCTAAAAACTTAAGCTTATTAATGCTCTGCTTTTCATTCCTGTTTGTCATTTCTGCTCACAGCTGTGGGGACAGCAAGGAGTTGGTTTTTGTGTGCATCCCTCCCGGTTTCTTTTGACACTGGTAGAGCAGTATGCAATATTAATTATTTAAACCCACTTAATTGTCTCCATCATGAAACAATCTGTGTGTGGGATTATTTAATTAGCAAAATGTTATTCTAATAAGAACCTAAATCAGACTAGAGTGGATAATAGTGAGGATGTGCTATAAAAAGGAGTAGCAACTATCACCTGTGTATCTGTAGCTAATCAAGTTTTGAAGAGCAGCATCTAAAACTGGCAATTATGAGTGATTTGCTCATGCCTTTGGCAGCTCATCATTGTAATGTTCTCAGGCTGGTGATTAATGCCATCTCTCAAACTTATCCTAATGAGTCTTTAATAAAGCTACTGTTAGCTGTAACAGACATAAAAGAGCTTCGGGGGGAAGGAGCAGGATCTCCCTCTTGTTCATACCACGTGAAAACCTCAGGTGTGGCATTCAAGATGGTGTTGGCTGCTCCGGGTCTCTCTCACAGGTGCTTGCCTTCACACAAATCCCTCACATTGGGTGTCTGAGAGCACCACCTATGAAATGACAGTGGATTGTTGTCTCTGAATGGTGAGCAAGCTCCCCAAGCCATGGAAATAACAAATTCTCTCAGGTTTCCCTTTTGAGGGAAGTATGTATCTGTATGTAATTATCACAACAAATTAACCTTTATGAGGACTTTTTTGTGTTTGTTTTGATATTTAGGCTTGAGGGGTTTTACTTCATTGGTTTTGCCCTTTTTGTGGGTTTTTTTGTTGCTTTTTTTTTAAGTTGTCTTTAAAGAAACCAAATGTTAGGGAGTTTGTTGTGAAGGAGGCAAGACTTGTCCTGCTAGCAATCATGAGCAGCCTAAGCTCCAGTAATGTGAAAATATGGTATCACCAAGTCCCTGGCTTCAGTGGTGTTTTCCACCACACCTCCTCCATCCTCAGCCACTCATTCCCATAATGGTGCCACATTTCTGCTCCTCCTTCACTTTGCCAGTGCAACTACTTGTGGTGGGGTGCAGGTATCACCCTGCAGAGCTGCTTCCCAAGCCCTTTTGCACCATCTTCCCCATCAGGCCAGACCCGTGTCTATCTGCGAGGTTGTAGGAATGGGAGAGAGCAAAGTGACAACTGCCTGACTGCTTCCAGCTTCCCCAGCCTCAACTGAAATAGGAAAGCCTTCAGTAGGACTGTTTGTAACTCCCTGATTCTTTAACTGGGATGACTGAGTCCAGATGTGAACTGCTCACCTATAGGTGACTGCCCCATTACGCAGCCCCATAGCAGCTGTGTTGCTGATGCTCCATAGTGCCCTTTTCAGAATGCTTGGACTAATTGGCTCATAATATAGGCCAGGAGTTTTGCAGCCTCTTTCTCAATCCAGCATGGCTTAACCAGACTCTGGTGTAACTTGTGTACAGAGCAAAGCATCCCTGTGTGCTTGCAAAGCCAACGCTGGCTGCAACAGATATGAGGCAGGGCACAGTCCCAGCTGGAGCAGGGCTGTGCCATCCTGCTGCACCTCACCAAGAGGAATGGGTGAGAGGATGGGTGCAGGTCAGGCAGCTCTCAGCTGATGCTGAGCTGGAGTAATAGATCCCATATCACTATTTCCTGCAGCTGGGAAATTTTTTCTGACCAGAGGTCCTGGACATCCTGGCAGACGCCAGCTGTTGTAACAGCTTTGTGTTGTTAGCAACCAGATGTTTTGTTTTATGCTCTGGGAACGGCCTACCAAACAGTCACCATGGGGCTGGAAGAGCACAAAGGTGGCTTAGAGGGGAGCAGCAGCAAATGAGGACTCAGACACTAAGGTATCACTGAGAAACTGTTGTTTTCTTCTCCTAGTTTTTTTGGGGAGCAGGAGCATCCTGTGTGCCAGATGTTAGTACAACACCAGAGAAAACAGGTTAAATGCCAAAGACAAATATTATTGCACCAGAAAGTTTGCTGTAATTTGTAACTTTGATTTTGTTGTTGTGTTTTCTTCCAGAAGGGAATGTGCTTATTAGTTAGATCCACTCGGAGGGCTCAGAAAATGGATACTTTACTTAAATATTATCAATTTTTAAATCAAAGGTTTAAAACATTTAAAGATAACCAAAAAAACCCAAAAAACTCAAACAATTACCTGTGGCTTGTCAATACACTGGGAATATAAATATCTTCATCTTATATTTCCATCAGTGTTTAGCTAGTTTCCTGTCTGGTTCTTTCATTTCCTGAGCTTACTCTGAGAAAGGGAAAAACATCCGTCCTGCAAAATAGATGCAAATCATTCAGCAGACTGTTTCTGCTTCTACAGTATTAAATTTTAAAATATTACTATGCAGAGAAACAGCCTGACAGTAAATGTTTTAATAGAAGAAGTGTTTTCTTCCAAAGCAGCTCAGAGGCACACTTACTCAAGCACTTGGTAAGGAATGATAAGCAGAGTGCCATGGGAAAGCAGAAATTCAGTTTTTCAGGGATTTTTCTTGCATTTGAAGGTCTTCTGCCTTGCAGCAAGGAATGGCTGACATCTAGTGGCAGCTGCACCCTGGCCCCAGCTGCTCAAAGCCTCTCCCAGCCCTGCCCTCCACTCGTGTCAAAAAGCAGGGCATGTACCTCAGCTGCTGCTGATCAAGGCTGTGTCCAGCAGCACATTCTACCAGCTCTGGGCTGTACATTATGGTTTGTACCAAGTGCATCAGCTAAGAAAATAACAAGCTCACCCGCTGTTTAATAAATTGAAAGATGTTCGATTAGATATAAGGAAGAAATTCTTTATTGTGGTGGGTGGTGAGGCTCTGGAACAAGTTGCCCAGAGGAGTTGTAGATGCCCCATCCCAGGCAGTGTTCCAGGCAGTGTTCCAGGTGAAGCTGGATGGGTCTTGGAGCAACCTGGTCTAGAGAGGGTGTCCCTGCCCATGGCAGGGGGTTGGAACTAGATGGTCTTTAGGGTCCCTTCCAACTCAAACCATTCAATGATTCTATGATTCCATTAATCTCTTCTTGTTCAACTCTGGGCTCGAGGCTGGTGTGATTACAGGAGAGTTGGTAACAGTGCTCATGGAAAAAAAAAGGCAGACCTGGTAAAGTAGCATGGCAAAAACGCCAGTGGGACATCTGTCCCCTGCTGTGGTGAGGAAAGCTGCTCTTGGCAGAAGCCGGCAGCACATATTTTCCAAAAAGTTTATTTGAAAGTCTTAACAGAATCTCTTCCTTGGCGTCACACTAGTTATGTTTATAAGAAGAAGACCTGAGGGACCACAGCAGAAAAAAAGCCTCCAGCCTGGGCTGACAGCCTTGCTTCTTTCTGCTGCCATTTGGCAGTGGTGGGAAGGGCTGTCAGCCTCAGGAAGAAAGCATAAAGTATTTCCAGAGTCATGCACAAGAGACCCACAATATAACTGTATATCTTGAAAGGAGGGGTGCAGGGGAGGCCTGGAGATGGGGAAGAGGCTTCTCAGAGCAGGAGGGAATACATATACATATATATATTACACAGAAAAAATCAGCTGAAGAGGCCCCAGCATATGAAAGTTATGACAAAAAATAATACCATTCCACTCACAAAACAATCATGTTGCTACAGCTGTGGCCTGAGCAGAGCCAAAAGAAATGAGGAGGCATCCATACCTCCCCAGAGAATGCTTTTATAACCAAAGCAGGGAAAGGGCAGACCTTATTCTGAGACACTGGTAATTCACCCTGTCAGCATCAGCAAAGCTGGCCATCACTTTGTCACGGGATGAGCTGGGTTTCGCTTTTGTGAGCTCTCCAAGTCCCTCCCTCCAGAGAGCAGCATCTGCTTCTGCCAGAGCCCTGCCACCTTCGGGATGCACCAGGACACTGCACAGAGCCTCATCCCTTCTACCGTGTCTTCTCAGAATACCAGGTGCTTTTTCGTACTTTGGCTGTGAAAAGTCAAATCTGACACACAACCATGAGCCCAGTCCTCCTCTTTCACGTGGCCATTCCAGTAGCTGCACTCTGCAGCCCCATGACTCCTTCCCACAGCCTGGACTCCCATCAGGAGTTGGCAGTCCCTTTCCAAATCTGATATTGAGTGCCTGTCTCATGTCCCAGAGGGACTGATCCAGCCATGGTAAACTAAGAGAGAGAGCTGGATTCAGCAGCTGCCATGGCTATTGGGACATGAGTGATGAGACAAGAGGAAATAGCCTTAAGTTGCACCTGTGGAGGTTTAGATTGTATATTAGGAAAAATTTATCCATTTCCTTATTGTCAAGCCCTGGAAGAAGCTTTCCCAGGGTAGCAGTGGAGTCACCATCCCTGGAGGTGCTTAAATGATGTGAAGAAGAGCCTAAATAACTTCCAGGGGACAGAAGAAAGACTTACTAGTCTGATAATCTGTTGTTCTGAAGAGGCACACAGAGCAGGGTAAGCAGGAGAAGAATCTCCATGTGGATAGATTCACAGCAAAAATGAAACCTGGCACTTCACATCTCATTCCCTGTTGTACCTGTTGGCTCACCACCTCACACCTAAGGAAGGAATGAGAGTTGTTTCCCAAGAGGAGGTGAAGAATTGGCCTCATTAAAAAGAGAGTACTGCAAAGTGCTTTCTCCCTCTTGCTTCTCAAGTTCCTCTATGAATCTGCACACAAATCTGACTGAGAGTGTTTCTTAACTGAATCAGAAACACACAGAGACAGCCCTTAGAATCTCCTTTCTCAAGGGCTGGAAAGCAAACTGGGCCTGCAGGACAGAGGCAGGAGGAAGATACCAGAGAGAAGAATGAAGAACAGCATAGACGGAGAGCCCCAAGGTGCCCCAGAGTGTGGGCAGGTACCTGTCCCAGGCCAGTGTGCCTGCTCAGCACTCCCACAGGGCTGCCAGCAAAGGGACAGCTTGTGACACCCCCAGGGTGTGGGGTATTTAGTCTGGGAGCCACCACACAAAGCAGATGGGGCTGCACACAGCTCTTGGCAGAGCTGAAGGGTCAGTAGCTGCTAGCAGAGCAAAAAAACCAAAGGCAAAAGACTTTCAATGAAAGCAGCTGTTTGCCAAGTGAATGTCTGTGCACAGATGATCAGAGAATCATGAAATCATTCGGATTGGAAGAAACTCTTAAGATCATCAAGTTCAACTATAAGCCTGACACCATTATCAATTTTTTAATGTTCTACTATGTTCTCATATTAACAGGAACACTTAAAGCTGTCATTTGAACAGGGCAAAATTAGCATTGCATCTTAATCTGATGCTGATGTAGACATATTGCCACTTTCCAGCCTCTATCTCAGGTTCCTCTTTGATGCTTTGAACTACCTAAAATCTTCTGAGAGTGAAGGGAAGGGTTATTGGCTATGACTAGAATGTATAAATTAAATGCTCTGAGGGCTACCTCGGTTCTGGTAGCTCTATCTGCAATGCAGTGGGACCCAATGAATACAGATTTCTATAGCTATCACTTATGATGGAAAGGAAGAATCTCTTTCTGTGTACACTTTGTAAAGAAAAGGGAGGGAGAGAAGAGAGGGAAGGGAGGGAGGGAGGGAGGGAAGAAAGGAAGGAAGCAAGGAAGGAAGGAAGGAAGGAGAAAAGAAAAGAAGAAAAGAAAAAGAAAAGAAAAGAAAAGAAAAGAAAAGAAAAGAAAAGAAAAGAAAAGAAAAGAAAAGAAAAGAAAAGAAAAG
>PYHW01010466.1:1552488-1563756 GCA_013186435.1 Turdus rufiventris | reverse complement strand
ATTTCAGAGATATGGTCCCTAAAAGCATTGCTATATGAGGTTTGTATCATCTGTGTTCAACCAGGTTATGCTGGAGATTTTATACAGCTAGGCTGTGTCCGTGAGGAAGGAGGCAGCTCATTTACTCCATTCCTGAGGCTTTCTCTTCCTTGCTACCACGCAGCCTGCAGGTCTCCTGCTCTCTTTTAGCACTGTCCACATGCCCACATTGAACCGGCCTCTCTGTTTACTTTTCTGCTGCTGGAGCTGGGATTACTCTCACTGGGAGGCTGTGTGGATCAGCTGCTTCCCATTGTGATCTGCTTCATTAGTAAAGCTTTTTTGGGGGGTCTGTTTTCAAGATGACATGTGGGAAATGCACACCACCTCCAGTAATGTAAATTAATAGCAATTGAGCTGTATGAGAGATTCCCCGTGAGCTGCTCTGCAAAAACAGTCCTGCAGCACATGTCAGGAGTCATTAATACATCAGCTGCACCACATCCAACGCTCTGAAAAAGATTTAGGAGGGACTAATCCCTCCAGTGGTAGAACTCTGTTGGCCTTTGGCAGCGTTACATCATGGGTGAATTTAGCTTCCATTGTCCAACATCAGACAGACTTGGCACCACAGGAATCACGATGACAATAGCAGATGAGCTTGACACGCCTGAGTATCACTTGTTCCCAACCTCCTGTCATTTCAGAGGGAGTTCCTGAGCCCACTCGATTATCAGACCATGTTCAGAAAACTGAAGTCAGCACAGGGAGCACACAGTGGGCTGCATCCTGGCATAAGCCTTCAGGCAGCCTAGCAGATTTTCTGTCTTCTAATTACATACATAATTTCTGATGACAACTTCATGATTTTTATTTTCACTCAAGAGTCACTGAATGGGCTTACTGCTATGGCTCACTGTGATTTGGCATACAAGGACTGTGGAACAAAAGAAGAGAGCAGGCTGTCATTTCACAGTGCAAGCACAGGATGCAACCAACTTCAATAATTTGTGTTTGCATTTATGATATATTGCCAAGAGTTTTGGTGGACTGCAGGAGGAGATTTGCTGCCTTTATCACAGAATGTGATTTGGGTGCTATTTACAGTCCTGGTAAGGGGTGACCATCAGCCTGTCATTTACTCTCACTGCACCTCTGAGCATCACTCATTTCTACCACCTTTTTATCTGACAGGCTGTCTTTCTTTTTGGTGCTTGTAGAGAACCTGGTGAGGTCTCAACTGGGGCCACCAGCGATCTGGAGAGCAAAGCAAACTCCTCCGATTTGGAAGCACTGATGGGCGTTTGCCTCGTGGAGGAGCCAGGATCCCAGGGCACTATCTTTGTGTGAAAACCAGAGAGTTTGCAAATCTGTTTGGATGACTTCACATGGGAAATGCACAGAAGTCAGCGTTAAAGGGCTAGGAGAAATGGACAGAACTTGCTGTACTCCACTCGGAACAAATTGTCAGAAGTCTGCAATTAAACTTGCAGCAGGAAGCCTTCTGGGGCAGGGCTGCTTTCTACATTGAGTACTTGACAGTGAAAATTGAAGTCTGTTGAACTTTGCTACATAAATATACATGTGTTTCTTTTCACTTATGAGTCATACAGTCCATTTTACTTATTTATGAGAGACAAAGCTTTAGGAAATGATTTAAAAAGCAGGAGTGTAGCCACTGATGATGCTAAACATACCTGTCTACAAGGAAACTCAGCGAAATATTTGGGAAGCAATGCATTTTACATGCAGACTCTGTTTATTAATTTTGTGACAATGTAACTTAACCAGGATAGCATTACATCTTTAGAAATTAGTAATGCCATTGAAGGGCAGCTGGTCCTCACATTAAGCAAACACAATGAAAAATACAACATACAAATGCTCAAGCTCTCCTCAGGGAGTTGTACTCCAGTGTGGGCAGCCAGTGCCTTCATGAGTTTTTAACATTGCTGATCTCAAGTCCCTGTGCTATTTGCAGTCTGCAAAATCCCAAAATCCTATCCATGAGCAAAACAAAACTCAAACAACCCAGGAATTACCCAGTTATGATCATGGTTATGATCCAAGGACTGGAAAAACCTGCTGGTACGAATGTTTTTTTGTATGTCTGCTATTAAATTCCAAAAATCTCTCAAAAGTTTTGATAACCTTCTACTCAACTTCAGCAAACAAACCAGAATACCAAAATACCAGACACTAATTGCCACAACCAAGATACACCCACAATCTCAAAAGCAGAAAAATTAAAATGCAGCCTCAATTAATAATGCCCACAATGTATGAAAAGCAAAGTTGCCTTCAACACGTGGTCTACGAGCATCTTTTGAAGCTGAAACACAGTCATGTTTGTCTAGAATTTCTTGATATGAGGGTGTAAATTTCTGGAGTTTGCTTCATGGCCTGACATGATGTGGATTGGCCTGATTCCCTGTGGGAATGAGAATTAGAATTAATATTTGAGCATTTATTGCTTGTGTGAGTAAAACAACTGGGCAGACCATGCTCAAGACAAATTGCTAGGACTGCTGGGATGGGACAAGCCTTGCCAAGGGAATAAGACCTCAAGGCTTCAGGTGAATGTCTTTCTTGGGAGCTTCTCAAGTGAGAAGACTTCTTAATGAGATATCCAAGGTCAGAGCTGAAGGATGGAGTCAGGTGAGAACAAATCCAGGCCACAACAAAGGTTTTGCACCACACCACAACACCTATGGGTAAGCTTTCTATTACCCAAAGATAGAGTTGATCTGTGGCAACCATGACCAGAGAGAAGACTGGAGAGAAAACTCCTTTGCTGGCAGTTCAGGCTGCAGTGCTTGACAACTGGTGTCACAGGAATGTGAAATAGGAGACTTGGATAGGGTCTGTGTCTTCCTTCCATTATAACTATTTTTTTAATTCATTTGACCATATTCCCTGCTTATCCGTGGGATTTTACACAATGTCCCTGAGAAAGCTGCACTATAGACACAAGGACCAAACAACCCAGATCGAGATGCACTGTCTCAGAGCAAACCCCTCCAATGCCAGCCTTTATAATATCATTGAGCTACAGAAAAACAAGCAGCACTCGGTATGGCAAACAGTTTCTCTGTCTTTTCACCTTTAGAAGAAACCAACAATGTTGGAAGAAACCTATTAACACAGAACTACATGGGGAAAAATTAATCTCTGACATAATTTCAGGAGAATTTCACTAAAGATTTATCTGGTTTATACATTTATTCTGGAAAAAAAAAAAGGTTCAGTGTAAACATTTGTACCCAGAGATGACATTCTTTGCCAAAAAAGCCCTGGGTTTAGAAGTCAGCATCCCCACAACTTCAACTTCAGCTGTGTTGGGAAGGAGACGTGTTTATAAATACAAACGTATACACATAAATACATATTTTACCCATCTGTTTTTCAAATAAAGAAGGAAGGCTTCCCAGCTTTCCATCCAGAGAATTCAAGGCTTTCCATGGCAGCTGCTTTTATTTATCCTTGTCATACCTTTGAAAGTATTATTTTCATCCTGAGGTTGGTGAAACTGTGAACATTTTTAAAAGTTGGAAAAAACTTTCTTCTACTGAATTTTAAATATATTTCATAATCCATATCATTTATATGAGATTGAGCTGGGGGTTCAAATTCTGACTGTCACTGAGGATCCATACTACACTTTGTGGGCAGATATGGATCTAGCTCTAAGTACAATGCAGCCAGCAATTTCCCATCTGCTGCCCATGTGCCATGTACATCACCCATCAGATAGGCTGGACTATCCCTGAGCTATTCTACATGTAGATTTGGGATAGCCTTTGAAAACACCTGGCAGCCTACAAAATGCTGCATTGATGTATCAACACCTTTGGAAGCAGAAGGAAACCTTGACAGGCACAACAACATCAAGGCACTGTACAGCAGATGACACAAACCTCAGATGAGAAATTCTTCCTCATGGGAAGATGATTTCTGCTCTTGGAGAGCTCAGTATGAGGTGTGTTAGTTACCAGTGGTTCCTGCTCCTCCTGCTCCACTTAATGAAAAAACCTCACATTGTAGCACTCTGAGCTTTCAACATTCACCTGCCATTTCCCTTCAAACCTTAGGGAAAATTCATTTAATAGGAAGATTCAGGGCTTTCGCTCTGTTGCCTTTCAGGGACAGCCAGCAGGAGAGAGATGCAGAAGCCACAAGCACAAGAAGCTTCATGGTGCAGGTCTCCCCCTTCTGTTTGTCTCAGAAATACTTGAATACAGGATGTTGCTTGCTTCTCTTACTTGAGAGAAAAAACCATGTATGAAAAATCAATAAAGAAACAAGCCTCTAGCAGGGCTAACCCCAAGCTAGTCAAGAGAAGAGAGACAAAACAGACTTCTAGCTCTAGCAGTCAGGCTGTCTTGGTGTGTTGGATATTTTTGATTAAATTTCATCTGTTCTGTGCTGTAGCACCTATACTATTTCCAGATTTTGTGTAGTAATGATGGGACCTTGGCAGAAATAGTATTAGGGGACCAGTGGTGGGCACATTCAAGGAGTACAATAATCTTATTTAATATATTGCTCCAGCAGGATTTTTTTGGCTCTCCAGGGTCTGTAATTCACCTGAAATGAAAAATCAGACATTCCTGATGTTTCATTAACTCAGACTGTAATCTGATTTTCAAGTTTTTTATCAAATTTTTACTACTCAAAACTGACTGAAAAACATAATTTTTACTTGCTCCTTCTCCCCATCCATAGGAAGAGCATTCATGATCCATAGAGGTATAAAATAATCTTTTTTTTTTCCTCTGGAAGACAAAAGGTTATCTGCTGCCCAAGTTATCCATCTGTATTTTATTAGAGCAAAGACACAAAACCAAGATTTCCAGCCAAAATCAACAACTTTGAAGAATACAGTTTTGTTCACCAGCTTAGTCATCCTGCATGTTGCCCATTTGATTGGGTTTTGAGCAAAACAAAGAGCTAAAAAGAATAGTGTTGTTGCATTAGGATCTTTACCAAACTCTGTAAGGAAAGCCAGAGACAAGAATGACTCACACACTGGGAAGAATTCCACCTGTTCCTATCCAAATTATGTTTTCCTCACAGTCTGGAAGCAGCTGATGCACTGGTTCCCATGGGAATATTTTCATCCTGAACAAAATACACATTTAAAGCCACTTCCTGAGTTTGTCCTATTTATTGTTTGCATTTTGTGCTGCCCTCTGACCAGCACACAGCCTGGTACAGCGTGAGCCCTTCTGCACCCCCAGACTTCAGAGCTGCTCACAGTTTTTAAGGAAATTAAAGGTAACTATGTAAGAAAGGCATTGCTATCTCCAGCACTAAGAACATCATGGAACAAGTCCACTGGGAAAAGGGGTTTATTGAGAAGAAGGAACAAGGGGAAATAGATTTGCTTGAAGAGATATGCTGAAAACCTCGGAATTCCAAACAAAACCATGCCATATTAAAGTAGGCTCAAAAGGTGTCTACAGTAATGGTCTCATGAATGCTTCTTCCAGTAATTGAGAATTGATTATGAAAAAGCTGGTTGATTATGCATACAAGAATACATATGTAACTAAGAATCACACCATCAGTGCATCCCAGTCCTCTCTACAGACATCTCTTCCTATTCTGCATGGCCACAAAAAGAAATGGAGATAGAGACTGACCACAAGCAGGCAGATTTTATAGGTCCTTTTCCAGCTGTTCTTCCAAATGCCTCAGAATCACAGTTCTGTGGCTGTGAATCAGCCCTGAATACGAGGAGTGAATAAAGTTGCTCCACTGCATTCCTTTGTTGGTGTCTGAGTGATGGTGAGGAATGGTGGCAGCAACATGTTCCTGCATCACCCTTGATGGCAAGTGAGAGAATTGGGCATGAAGCTCGAATTTGTGGACATGCCTGCACAGACTCATACAGGCAGATGTGAGCCTGCTATGACGAAGCCAAGTATCAATAAGATGGATGTGATTTTATTGTGCCAGATCTGTATCCATCTCTATGGATTTCTGTGATTATCTTCTGAGGTCTAATTTGAATATTACCAATTTGTCTGCATGATCATCATTTCAGACTTACTTAAAAAATGCAAAAATACAGACCATTTTATATTTTTGGATAATTCAGAATAGTGCTATATTCTATGATCACTCCATTTGCTGTTGATGAAAGGAAGGCATTTCACTGGTTCAGTCCAAACAACTGGAATATTGCAGAATGTTCCTACACAGTTGTTTTTCAAATAAAATTAATTGTCTTTAAAAGTGGATCCAATGAGCCTTTAGCTTAAAGTCATGAATCTCTCTGTTCATAGCATAGATTTGAGCCAGATGTTTCACATTTTTCATGCCTGAATCATGAGCTGAATGTCTGACTATTGACCTGTGTTTCGGAGTGAATACGTCAAGAAATCCTTTGCGGTAACTGTAGTTTCCTGTCAGATGGAAAAATGCTGGAAACTCTTTCTCATGAACTTCTGTCCCTCACTGGCTCCATTTCCTGTCCAAGACCTTTCCAAGTGGGTTGGCACTGTGACAAGCTTTATCTAATATGCAATCACTGATTAGGGAAAAAGGGAATGTCAGTGGCAGTTTAGACAAACTATAAGGGAACTTCTTTCCTAGTTCACTTTTTTAGGCATGTGGTGAAAGAATCTAAATGCAATTTGTGTATCATTCAGGCTAGTGTCCTCAGAGTACTTGTTAGCTAAGATTTCATTTGTACGTGGCAATATTTGGACCTCCAACATACTTGAGCAGATAAGGTTTTGTCATGGTAAACAAGAAAAAACATTATAAATACAAACACTCTGACTGGGCACAAACAATTCTCTTGTCCTCTCTTGAGATGTACTCAGGAGCTGTTCAGACCACGTGTCTGTCCCCTCCCATTCACTATATAGCAAGTTTCTTTTATAAATTCCCATGGATGAGTTTCATTGCTGTACAGATTGTGAGCTCATGTAATGACAAGGCCATTTAAACCCCTTAGAAGGCTTGGTCTAGCTCTGATCTAAGTTCCAGCTTGCAAAAGACACCAAACAGTTTTGCAGGTATAAACACAAGACACAACAGTCACCACGGAAATATCAGATTAAATACTAGGAAGAAATTCTTTACTGTGAGGAGGGCGAGGCACTGGCACAGGTTGCCCAGAGAAGCTGTGGATGTTCAATCCCTGGAAATGTTCAAGCCCAGGTTGGATGGGGCTCTGAGCAACCTGGTCTAGTGGAAACTGGCCCTGCTCACTGGCAGGAAGTTTAGAACTAGATGATCTTTAAGATACCTTCCAACACAGGCCCCTTAATGATTCTATTCCATTCAGGGAGAATGAAATCTTCAAGGATCTGAACTTGACCAATTCTTAGCTGGTGTAGAGCCAAATATCAGAACTTTCATCCACTATCTTGTCTTGTCCCCAAACAGATAATGCTGAGCAGGAAGGTGAAATAGAAGAACAGAAGAAAAGTAGAAAACCTCCAAGAGCTCTGCACAGGTGTTCAGGACATACTGCAATCATACCTTTTCTAAAACTTGTGACATAGCTTTTGTCAACAAAGCAAAGATAGTCAAGAATTATGGAATACTTTGGATTGGAGAGGCTTGTAAAGGTCATCTAGTCAAACACCCCTTGCCATGGGCAGGCACATCTTCAACTAGATCAGATTACTTAGACCAGTCTGACCTTGAATGTTTCCAAGGATGGAGCATCCACCACCATTCTAGGCACCACCCTCAATATAAAAATTTTCTGTATATCTAGACTCAACCCACCCTCTTTTAGCTTAAAACCCTTACTCCTTGTCCTCTTGTATCAGGGTCTGCTAAAACATCTGTCCCCATCTTTCCTATACATCCCCTGGAAGTACTGGAAGTCCATGAGAAAGTGTCCCTGGAGCCTTCTCCAGGCAGTGATGTTAGTTCTTTCTCAATGCAAGGGGTGTAACTGCATGGAGAGGCTCTGTAGCAGCACCCCAGCTGTGGCTGTCACTGCAGGGCTGTCAGCAGGAGACATCTAGTGGAGCTCAGCTGTAAATATAAAAATAAACAGCAGCCGGTGCATCATTCTCCTGGCTCCAGAGTCAGGTTGCCTGTTTCAAGTGCTGCAGGAGCAGTTGTGTGCTTTCAGGAAGCATTTGTACTCCTGCTCTTCGCAACGCCAACGGCATATACTACATTGCACAGAAGTGAGGTATTCATGTGGTGACAGTTTTAATTTGTATACTTAGCTATATATGGAGGAGGAAATCTACTAGAAACTTGTCTTTTAATAAAGTTGTGAACCGAGCTGATAAAAAAGATCGCTTGTAGTTTTTTCTTATAAAAACTACAAGATATATCATAAAAGCCTAAGCTAAAACTAAATAGCTGCTAACAACACATAAAATTATGTTACCCGTTGGGATGAGACACTGATTCAAAAATTCGGTGTCAGACTCCCAGCAACATCATTATCACTTGCCTGTGTGCCCCTTCATTATTCTCCCCATGTCAGAGTACAAGATTTACTCTAAGTCCATAAAGAGAAAACTTCACATAATGCCTTTGTCATACAGCTGGAGAAGGATGGCTCATTTTATTTTTTTGCTTATTTATTCAAAAATTACTTTGAAAATGGAAGTGAGGAGTGTCACTGAAAAGACTGCATTGGGGTTTTTTTAGCTGTGTAAAGCTTACTTTTGGGATGGATTTTCAGCACAGCTGCCCCTGATCCAGAAAAGCACAGGAGTCTGAGGCTGAAGTCAAACAGGTACTTACATGCTTTGCTGAACTAGGACCAGAGTGCTCCACACAGTCAAATCTCTGCCACAAGAATAACACCAAAAGGTCATGACAAGTTCCTGCTGTGTTCTGAGAATTTATTTCTATACCACTGGAAAATAAACTTGAGTGCTGATCAGACGCCAACCATTAGGCTGAAATCAAATGCAGACTCTTCGGTAAAGTTAATGTTGTGAGCATGTCATCAGTTTTGCACAGAATATCCAGTCTAGTAAAGCAGAATTTTTTAAATTATCCTATTTCAGATACAAAAACAGTTTGACACTTGATTGCTGCAATTATCAAAATATCTCATAAAATCATTTTTCTTGAAGACAGTGCTTTTCCTTTTGTTTAATATTTTTTGAAAAAAGAAAGAAAAAAAATCATCCAATTCAAGTTGCATGTTCTGGTGCTGTTTCTTGAATATTGTAATATTATAAGCAATACTTTGGACTGAAATATTGATTTACAATACTAAGAGAATCCCATACCCAAGTAAAGGAAAGTGCCAAAATATCAGGGTAAAATTTTATGTTATATGAATAACGGTCTACCACACCATCCCTCTCTTTTTTTATCTGATGTCCAGTGTCTCTTGCTCTCCCATCATGAATCATTGTGAATAGTTTGGCTCTGTCTTCCTGACAACCACCTCATAGATATGGAAAGGCTGCCATTAGGTCCTCTCAAAAAACTACTCTTCTCTGGGCTGATCAAGCCTGTTTTCATCTGCCTCCCTTCACACAACCTGTGCTCCATGCCCCTGATGATTTTGGTGGCCCTCCAGCTGACTTGCCCAAGTTCATCACCCTTTTACTGGGGGCCCAAAAACTGGTCACATCACAATATTCCATGCGTGGTCTAGCAAGTGATTGGTAGAACAGACTAATATTCCCTCCAGTATCTTCTAGTTACACTCCTGTTAGTACAGTACAAAAGCTTGTTTGTTTTCACTGATGCCAGGGCACATCACAGACTTGCATCTGGCTTCTTGTTGTTCCCCAGTCAGTCATGTCCAGTCTGCACCTCTGCAATGAGTTCTTCCTTCCATGGGGCAGGACTTTGCAGCTTTGCTCAATTTCACAGGGTATCTGTCAACCCATTCCTCCAACCTGTCCAGGACTTTCTGAATGACAGCCCTGTTCCCAAGCATGCCAACTGCTCTTGCCCTGATCCTTCCCTGGCTTAGCGTACCTGCAAAGCTGACAAGGTACATTCTGTCTTCTCTTCCAGGTCACCGACAGAGATTTTTTAAAGGATACATGCCAGGACAAAGATGTGGATATCTCTATTTGTAACCACCTTCCAGGAAGAGTACAAATAAACCCTACCCT
This sequence comes from Turdus rufiventris, assembly GCA_013186435.1. Lineage (NCBI taxonomy): Eukaryota > Metazoa > Chordata > Aves > Passeriformes > Turdidae > Turdus > Turdus rufiventris. Next base: position 1,553,704 of record PYHW01010466.1, on the reverse strand, counting down.
AAGACTCTTTGAACGTGACATCCTAACTGGTTATTCAGCCTCAGACAGTAATCCACCTAGTCAGACCTTAAAAACCCAGATTGAAAGGAAGGATGCTGTGACTGTCATAAGTCTTGATGAAGTTAAGGTCATTCTTTTTTCATCCTCAGACCGAGCTGCATCATCTTAGAAATTAAAAATGGTCTAGCACTAGGCAAATCCATAATACATATATGCCTTTTCTCTACTATCTTGCTCCAACATTGAGTCACTTAGATGAACAAAGTACTATTGGAACATTCTGAGTCCATCTTCTTCCTGTTATGAACTTGGTACACAAGCAAGGAGCTCACATGATGTCAATTTCTGTAGTGAGTGAGGCAATTTATTTCACTTAGAAGGCCACCCTGGAGACCTGGAAGCATGGCTGCAGTATCTTCAACTTAACATTTCTATCTCTGTATCTCATAAGTGCTGCTTTTTAATGGACCTAATATCATGTGATTAAAGACATTAATTACTTTTTTTTCCCCCTTTTTAGTTCTTGAAATAAAAACTGTGCCCCACCTGCCAGGGTGGGCTGAGTGGACAAGCCACACACCAGGCTGAAAATTTTGAAAGAGAATCAGAGAACGGCTTGAGTTGGAAGAGACCTTAAAGATCATCTGGTTTCAACACCCATGTCATGGCAGATAAAAATCCTATTCAACCTGGCCTTGAAAACCTTCAGGGATGGGGCATCCACATCATCTCTGGGCAACTTGTTCCTGTGTCTTACTGGAAAGTAGAAAAAAATAGAAAAATCGAAAGCATAAGAATAAAAGAGGAGAGTGAAAAGAAACGGAAAACACAAGGAAAGATGTTCTCATTCTTGTTTGTGAGTAGGCAGAGCTCGGCGGCAGGACAGGACATCCCTCGGGCTCCGCAGAGCCCAGGGCAGCCCGGCGGGCTGTGCTTCAGCACCATGGCCAGCGCCCGCCGCGCCCCGAGCGGGGCTGCAGGGATGCTGAGCCGCGGGGATCCCCTTCGGCACCGGGGAAATACCTCCTCGGCCTCTCCCCAAAAGTCCACACAGCCCTGGCTTTAATGAACACACAGGAGGGACTCAGGTGTGTCTGTGGGCCCGGGCTGCGCTTTCCCTGTTGGGGTGGGCGTGTTAGCTTTTAAGCATCTGCGCATGGACCAGCTGCAAAGAGAGCTGTTTCTAATTCTCTGTCCCCAGTGATTTCTTGGCTTG
>PYHW01010466.1:1529001-1550848 GCA_013186435.1 Turdus rufiventris | reverse complement strand
TGAGGTAGCCTGGAAGAGAAACTTTGTTGGGAGCAAATCAGCTTTAATTTGGACATTTGGTTTGGAAATGCTCGTGTGTTCTTTGGCAAAGCTCAGTATCTTTGGCAAAGCTCAGTATCTCGCGTTGGTTCTCCCTTCTCGCAGGTTGGGCTCTGCCATACATGAACCAGGCATTTACACCCTGCAATTATTCATGGATATAAGAGCAGGTGCTTCCAGCTGGCCCCTGCTGCCCTCCCTCCCAGCTCATTCCCCACAGTCAGTATGGGGAAACTGCCAGGGATGAAGTGATGAGGACATATACAGCATGGGGTGAGCCTGCCCTGGCTCCCAAACCAACGCTGGCCTCCTAAGCCAGCAGCCAGGACATAAATGCAGCAGACATGTTAACAGCTCAGCGCAATTCACTCAGTAAACCTAGTGGAAGAGAAAACCAGTTTAAACCCTTACTGTTCTCTCCGATGCCTATTCTAAGAAAGTAGAATTTTGTGATTTTTGTAACAATGGGTCTTACTATTTAAGAAAATAAAATCTTGTAAATACTTAATTATAAACTTCTCTGTCATAATGCACTTTTTTGACAAGGAATTAAAGAGTTCAGGATGCTGCAGTTCATTCTAATGGAGCAGATCTGAGCAGAGTGGGCTGCATTGGCTCTAAATTTGTGATGAGGTGTTCAGTGATTTCAGTGGGGCCTGGATTTTGCCCTACTATGTTAACTGAATGACTCTTTCCAGACATATGAGTACAGTTGAAAATACAGAAGATAATTCAGTGGTATTTCTACACTGCCCAAGAAGCACGGAGCAGAAATGGCACTAGTCCATCCACAGACAGAGCTTAGCTGCCCAGGACAAGGCTGCTTAGCCCAGTTACAGCATCAGAGTGACAGAGATGGGCTGATCCTGGTGTGAGGGCCAAATTGTCTGTGCTGCCCTCTATGACACACGGAGGTTTGCTCTGCTTTATTTTGTAATAAAAGCTTTTTTTATGTAAAAAAATTTTGCCCCCCCTATTTGCATGATTCATAGAAATAACTTTGTCTTTACATATTATGTAATCTATGTGTAATGAACTAGTTAATTTATTCTGGATGAATGTAGTGCTCTGTGAGCCATAAAAACAAAGACTTCTAGAATCATGGAGTCATTTAGGTTGGTAACATTTTAAAGATAATTACATTCAACAGTTAATCCAGCACTGCCAAATCCATTGGCAAACTATGTCCCTAAATGCTGCATCTACACATCTTTTGAACACCTCCAGGGATGGTGACTTCATTACTTCCCTGGCCAGCCAGCTCTAGTGCTTGACCACGCTTTCCATGAAGAATATTTTTAAAATACCCAATCCTGGTGCAACTTGAGACCATTGCTTGTTGCATGGGCAAAGAGACAAACTCCCACCTGGTTATATCTTCCTTTCAGGGGTTGTAGAGAGTAATAAGGTCCCCCCTCACACTCCTTTCTCCAGGCTAAACACCCCCAACTCCCTCAGCCTCTCCTTAAAAGATTTGTGTCCAGACTCTTCCCTTCTCTGGACACGCTCCAGCCCCTCAATGTCTTTCTTGTAGTGAAGGCCCCAAAAACAAACACAGGATTTGAGGTGTGGCCTCAGGAGTGCCACACATAGCGCCAGTACAGGGTAACAATCCTTGCCCTGGTCCTGCTGGCCACACCACTGCTGATACAGGCCAGGTTGCAAGGCTAACATCTTAAAAACAAAAGGGTTTATGACATCCTGTCATCCGCTGAAGGGTGTCTCAGAAACAAGAATCTCTCATTGTTTTGAAATCATATTTTTCATTTTCCAAGGTATTTTAAGAGTACCTTGAGTAGTTGGCCTGAAGCTTAGGTAAGTGAGATGAGAGTGTACAAGTCTTCTATCCCTATGTATGGCACATCTCAGCTATCACAATATTTCATGTGTGATTTGTAGCCCACAACATTCCTTGCAATGCAAGAACTGTCCTGTGAGAATCTTGGCACCTCATTTTCCTCAGCGATATGTTCAAGGTCATATCAGAAGTTTGTGGAGTATAAGGGCACACCAACTCCCAAATAAAGGAGGACCAGGATTCAGGCTCAAGCACTGAGCACTTGGTCACCCACACTGCTTATCCGGTAGTCCTGTCCCTGTGTTATCTTGCTTTTCAAGGATAAGTAAGCTGCCATTTAATATGAAAAAGTATTGCAGCAGTATATCTTGATGTCATCACAGAGATATGTCTGATGTTGTTTTGATGACCACTGTAGATTCAGAAGTAAAATCAGAATTTCTTAAATGTTTTCACTCTATGAAAAGTAGAATAGTTTTTTGTGAAATACAGCAGATTGATTCCATAATCTTTTAATGTTCCTTTCGTATTTTAAGAAAAAAATCATTCAGACTCAGCCATAGGTTTATGATCATCTTCAGCTTGCTTTTGGGAGAGGGAGGAAAAAATCTCATTTTGGGTAGAGAAGTCATCAAATAAACTAAATACTGGGCTAGGGGAAAAAAGGGTCTGAGTAAATAAAAGAAACCATGCTCTAGCAGACGACTTTCTTGGCTGGAAAGAAACCTAACTAGACAGATACGAGGCAGCATTAGAGACTGCAGCTGAACAAGCAAATTTACAACAAATGACCTTACACAGATTAACTTGAGATAACTGCAAAGCCTCTGATCACCCTCAGCCTTCCTTACTGTTTATTTATCATGTCTAACCTCCAAGAAGTAATTACTGGAAATCTCTGCTTCATGAGATTTAGATTCTCATCCTAAATCCAAAACACAGAGCTATGCCAGGTCCTAGGAAGAAAAGTAGTTCTATCCCAGCTGAACCCAGGACAGTGAGATGAACACATAGGACCATGCAAACCTCAGACAGGGGACAACCACAACCAGAATGGTCATAATAACAGTAGCAGATGATTCTAGAAGTGCTCACTCTGTTAATAGCCCTGTTGAGAAATTTTGTTTTCATCGATTTCCTGTAGCAGCAAAGGGACCCTTTGGTTCATTGTTTCAACCTTCATTGGCATGGCTGCTCCCAGGGTTGTACATGACTCGCCATGGCTTTAATCCTGTTTGGCAAATTTTACTTTTCTGTCTGGAACTGGACCTGGAAAGAATAGTTTAGAAGAAGCATGTGCAAGAGAATAGTTACAAAAAGAGGTCACTGGAAAAAGTGTATCTTTGTTTAGCATTTAGTAAATATGGTTGACAGATGTTAAGAATGACATATCGCACCAGATGTTTCATGTTTTAGGAAAAAGAAGCATCATAGCTGTAGTATGATGAATCTATTTGATGTATCTTTCTGGCAGGTGCTGAAGGGAGGGCTTACATATAAAACTGTAATCTGCAGTAACTTTGGAGTATTTGAGGAAGGTTAATCATCCTGCAAACTTGTGTTGGATCCCCAGCTGATGTAAAACTATGTAATTCCACTGTACTTCGTAAAATCAAGTTGATTTATACCAGCTAAGGACGTCATACCTATCCCTGTATTTTATTTGTTTTCCTAATTAGAATTGAGATCAGAACATAAGCAGTGTTCAGAACTCCTTCAGGAGTTATTCCACTATTTTAATTGCTGGAAGAACCAAATACCATCACCCTCATATTCTAAATTGAAATAAAATAGAACTCTAAAAAAATCTGACTGGAGGAGGACATATTCTTGAGAGTCTAGGCTTGTAATTTTTATTCTCAGTTACCTGAGAATAAAAATTAATTGTTAGCAATCTAAAAGGCTCCCCAAAAAAATAAACCAGGATTCAGCTGGAGTATGTTAGATAGAATCAGGATGACAACTTTCTCAGGTCATGAAAAGAAATTAAAATTAAATAGTTAGTAATATTTTACAAATAATTTTAAGTATCTAAATTCAGTAGAAAATACTGTCTGTTCCATCATTCACCATCAAGGATACGATCCTCAGAAATACCACCAAAGCAATAACTGCCTAGTTGTTAATCCCTCATATTTGAGAGATGAAAAGCTGGAAAACAGTCTTTTCAATTTCTGCTGAAATGTCCTATTCACTATTGAATAGGAGAGCAATGAACTGTCATACCAGAAATTACAAATTTATATTTGAAGTACAGTATTTGTCACAAATCCTGATTTAGGATCCTGCTGACTACACCAATTTGTTGCAAATGAGTGGTTTAGGCCACTTAGAGAATCACCATCAAAGGTATTAGCAAAAGCAGGTTTTAATATAAACTTGTGGAAGTGTGACTTCTAATATTTCAATGTCAAGGCTCGCTCTAGTTTCTATTGCATGGATAAAGTATACAAAGGAAAATAAAATCAGAATCAGTTAAGAGTCACACATCAGTCAGGGATGAAAAAACGCAAGGGTGCAAAGGGTAAAGGTGCAGAAGGGTTTAGCAGTAACAACAGCACTGGAGACTGTGACTCAGCTGGGGAATGTTCCAGGGCTGTCAAGGGATGGCTGATTATTCCTGTTCTTGTCCTTCATTTAGCCAGGCATCTGTAGCACCTGATGTGATCAAGGGACACTTCAAAACCCAGCTCCTTACAAAAGGCAAGGGCCAGCAGGAATCCCTGGGATCATAGAGCAGAGGAGGGGCAGGGGGGATGCACCAACAGTGTCTTGTTTATCATTTCACTACCAATGTTTGTACCAAGGTAATTTTATTCATTGGGAGTTTGGTTTAGTGGCACTCATACACTCTTCACTGTTGCACTAGAGATTGCAATCCAAAGACAAGGCAGATAGGACACAAGGTCTTTCTTCTAAGATGTTTTTTAAAATCTCACTAGGCAACTCTGTGTTTCTTTAGGTATGCAGGTATGCTAGAAAGTCTGAGCCTTTAGATAAACATGCTCATGGACAGCTGAGTTGATTAAAATACTCTATTAGATATCTACCGTAATCCAGAGACCAGTGAGGGATTGGTCTCAAACATCCACTGTCTGGAATATGTAACATATTGGCCTTAGATGACAAATAAATTGTGACTTTCCTCCTTCCTTTGGGAACCTATGACTCTAAACTACCTCAGCAGAGTTAATTAATTTTTCCTGTAATTCATTGTAAAGTTTCCTTTACATAACTTCATCCTATTACTCATAGTCTTACCTCATGGCACATGGTCCCTCTGAAATTTAAAATTACATATTCTGTGTATGCAATACATATGTATCTAGTTTCTGGGTCCCCTAGCACTGCCATTAGATTTCCAATCCGATTTTCCAATTTCCATCAGATGAAAGACTGTCTTTGGCAAATCTGCTGTGTTATAAAATACATAAAATAGCCATGTATTCAATAGCCACTTGGACCTTTTCTTTGTTTCTAAATTACATTATATGTGGCTAGATTTCAAAAATATTTTTAACATATCCATTATTGTGTCATTAATGTTTAACTAATGACTTGTTTACTCCCTATTTCTGGCAGTTCATTGCTGCCTTTGTGCTGCTCAGTTGCAGCCCACATGAGCAGGGTGTTAACCTGGACTGCTCGCTGGGTCAGTGCTGCAGCAAAGCTGCAATATAAATCCATACAATTCTAAACAAACATGGTTGGTTTATACTGCATTTTAAAAGGACCTGTACCCCTTCTTAGACTCCATCTGAGTCTGCCAGTATGAGATCATTACCTTCCCTTTTGCTTGGTGTTTCTTTCCTTCACAACAGTTTTAAACGTGAACCAGAAGCAGTCTTCATTGAAATGAATAGGTTCTGGAGAATTTTACATTTGAAAGGAAAGCAAAAAGTACAGAAAACAGCTATCAGTGCTTCAAACCCTCTATTTTAATATTGAGGCACACACAGGTAATAATATCCTTTTCAGTTATGAGTGCAGAGGACATAATATACAATAAATAAGTACCCTGAGTTACTCTACAGAGGGGACTGGTGGAAAAGCAAGAAAGTTGAGTGCGTTATTTTTAGATCCACAGTTCAGTGTGCAGCCCTTATGACCACCTGCTTGACAGAAGAGCCAAAGGTAATTGATGCTGTCAGCATGCATGGGTGTCCTTCCTTGTAATCCCTTCCATGAACAGCCCAGCATAAAGTACCTCTTCATCTTTTCTTCCATTGCATCTTTGAAATTCTGTTATAACTATAAATACAGAGTGTGTCCTGTTTCTCTCTCAGGCATTTATAGTGCTCTGAACAACCTGTTCTGGTTGAAGATGCTCCTGCTTATTGCAGAGGCATTGGACTAGATAGCCTTTGAAGTTCCTTTCCAACCCATTGAATCATCATTCTGTGATGATTCTTGCTGCTGTTATAAAATCTCCTTTTAGCTCTTGTGCCTCTGTATTAGTGAGGATGGAATTTCTCTCACTTAATTTCAGGCAGCCTGCCTGAAATGTTTAATTCTGTACTGGTCATCCAGACTGACTTTACTGCACTTGCATCAGTTGTGTTAGAAGCCCCCATGCCAGGATGAAGTGACTCCCACATGACAAAGTACATTTATCCCTCTGCCTGCCACCAGGATAAACTCACCGCTTCATTCAATATGCATCTTATGCTTCAGCTGTCTGAAGGGGGAGAGATGAAGTCTGAAAAGGATCAGATAAAACCTGTTCAAATGGCTGTTTGTTTCTTTGGTTGCTGTTGCTGCTTTAATAGAACTGGTATTCAAAGTCACTGATTTTCTCCAGTTAAATTAATTTTGTCCACTTGCTGGACATAGAGGACACCTGCCTCTCCCCTTAGAAAGGCTGATGTACTAGGCTAAGCAGAAAGATTATTATATGAGCGGATAATTGGAAAGGTTTGGCAATTTGAAACTAGATTGAACAGCTGAAAGCAGGCCTGAGGTTTGAATATTTCCATGGAAATTAATGTTGTGGTATCTGCTCATTTTTCAAGATATGGTGTGTGGTTTTGTAAATTAATAGCAAATTACTTATACGATCTGAGAGGGAAAATAACACCGGAAGGAAAGAGAAGTTTTGAAAAACATCTTTGAGATGTTAATGCACTGCGAAGTTTCTTCCTGAGGCAATTCTTCGTTCCTGGAGAGAAGAGCCAAAAAAGAACTTCTTTGTGTTGGAAGAAAATCATGTCAAATCTAATCCATTCCTGCTGTCATAGAATCAATTATAGAATCATAGAATGTTTGTGTTGGAAAGGATCTTAAATCCCATCTAATTCCAACTCCCCTGCCATGCCAGGGACACCTTCCACTAGACCAGACTGCTCAGAGCCCCATCCAACCTGGTCTTGATCACTGCCAGGGATGGGACATCCACAACTGGGCAACCTGTGCCAGTGCCTCACCACAGTCACAGTGAAGAATTTTTTCCTAATATTAAATCTAACCTACTCTCCTTCAGGTTGAAGCCATTCCCTCTTGTCCTGTCACTATACCTCCTTGTGGAAAGTCCCTCTCCATCTCTCTTTTGTCCCCTTTAGCTGCCAGAAGGTGTAAGAAGGACTGAAAACTACTATAAATAATTGATGATTGACTGCTACTTCTCACCTGTGTAGCCATGCATTTCACTCTCTTACTCCAGGCTGAAGTAAGCTACTGCTGGAAGCTTGGATTAGGATTCCTCTGTTTGTGTTCAGTGCTCTCAGTTGGCACGTGGGTTCACACAAGCTGGAAAACCATTCCTCACTTTCTATGTCCACAGATTTGGGCTTATACACAGGCTTTGGAAGGACTCAGCAGAGCTTAGGCTCTCCTGGTGCTGTTTGGTCTTTTGAAGCTGGCAAATCTTCCTGGTGCTTACGTCTCAAAATAATATTATTCTACAACTACAGCTTGTCTGAGCATAAGTAATCCTATTATAAGTAAATTTGGCCTCAGAGATGAAGATGAAGCCAAAAGGCAAAAAGCAGTGAAGTCACACACTTCAAAGATGATTGCTCTGTTGCAACAACCCCCTACATCAAATTATGATTTAATTTACAGAAATCCATGTTCCTTTTTGAATTCTTACATTAATACCTTAAGTAAATAAGATACATTTGGATGGTCCATTTTGTTTATCTAGTTGTCCTTTGGAAGGATTTTTTTTTTTCTTCAAAGAAGCCAAATCCATTCCCCCAGTTAATAATATGGAGTTAAAGAGCTATTTCATGGGCGTTAGTTTTGATTTGAAGATACATTAAGCTACATTCTTCAGTTGCTGAAGGTCATCATTTAGGACAGGAGATTTAGTCAAAAGCACACCCACTTTCTGAGACTTTCAGAAATCTTCTTGGTTCAGGTTTGAAAAATAAAGTATTAGGCTGTGTTTCTAGGTTTCTGAATATCCTGGACAAGCTCCAAGGGGTTGAGAACTCTTGTGTCACAGATGGCTGAAGAGTAAGGGCAGAAAAATCTCTGCTGCTGCCCAGAGTTTGTCCTGGCATCTTTGCTGTTTGCCTACCAACCATTAAAATGCCACAGTGCTTGTCATAGGTATAAAGCTGTGGTGACTTATTCAGTGTTAAGGCTAAATTCCACTTCAGCTAGATACATGGGGGAGGGTTCTATTCTTCCTGTTCCTTCTGCAGCAGCTGTGGAGAGTCCACCTTTTACAATACTATCTGCAAATCAACGTGGCACCAGGCTCCAATGTAAAAATGCCCAATAAAAACACTAACAGAAAAAATCAGCTGAGATAAGGTGTTCTATGACTTTCATGAAAACTTTAAAAGTAAAAAGAAAAACATTTATGAACAGTTCAGGGTGAGGGCTCTACCTTTGCATTTCAGTGCTAATTGGAGTGATGACTTCTGCAGTAATGTGCTTAGATATCAATCAACAATTGTGGCACAGTGCAGCTGAATACCTCTGCATTTGCTTACTCTTAGTACCACCAGCCCGATGGTACATGGGCCCTGAGCATATATCTTGGTTCCACAGAGCTTGATACTTCTTTTTCAAGCAGGTTCACTCCCTTGCTTGTTTCCACTGTAGCTTGGTGACATTTCCTGGTTTCCTCCTTGCTGAGTTTATTTGCCCAGATCCAGCTGATTCTGGGGCAAAACCCTTTACTTTTCTGCCTTTTTCTGAATGCCTGACACCCAGTGGAGATACACAGAGAGCCACCTTCTGCCAGCCATGTGGGAAGAAGAAGATTTGGGCAATCTGCTACCTGAAGATGTTGTATTTTGCTCCTCTAGTACAGATCACAGGCGTTGTCAAATTATCAGTGACTGAGGACAGCTATTTGCCCAGACCAAGAGGGGTTCCATGCCTCTGAAAAGGATTTGATGAACAGAAGGATGGCTGTGATTGGCTTTGATGAGCTGCAGGGTGAATTTCAGGGCTGGAGAGAGAAAATTGCAGAGACTTTTGAGAACAGCTGGAGACTTTACTGCTAATTGCCTGATCTAGTGAGATGCTCTTGGCATGCAGCTTTGTGACAGAAGGAACTAGAGTTCCTGATTACCAGCCAGAAATGCCTAAGCATACAATCTACTTTGTGTGAGGAAATGGGAGACTAAAAGCTCTTCTGTGTGGGAAAGGACTTTTAGAGGCACGCTGAACTGCCTACAGGGAGCCACATGATCTCAGTTTGCACCTTTCAGGGCCATATACCTTTGCTGTATTCAAGGGGGGAGATCATTCCTGACCTTCACATTATCACATTTGAGTAAAGAACATACTGTAGCTGTAGCCTGTGTGTTTCCACTGAGCACCAAAGGAATTTTAACCTTGTGTATTCTTAAAGATCTCCTGAATCACATTTCTTAGCAATGAAAAAATCACATGATTTGTATAAAATGTAGTTGTCGGATTTTCACTTGGCACACAACCCAGTCCACTGGGCATGCAATCCTGCTAGTTCAGTCCTGCACTACAGCAAGATCTTGCAGACATTTACCAACTCCCAGGGTTTTATTTCTTTTCCCTCTTCCAGTCTGAGGAAGAGCAGAGAGCTGCAATACCTATCTCTTTGATTAGGAAGACAAACTGGAACTTTGTTTGTGGTAAGACTCAAGAGACAGTCCAGGTCTAAAGGCATCTGCCTGTCCTCAAAGAATGATACCCGAGCCCAGCACAGCACACAGTTGTGTAATGTATGTCACTTGTACATTCCTTGGTACTCATCCAGAGCTCCAGTCTCTGCCAGCCCCATATCAACATCAGCACAAGGAAAGGGTTGGCATGATCACAACTGGCGTGCTTGGGTCTGCCTTGAAGAGCTGCAGTGCCAAAGGAAAAGCAACACCAAGAGGAAAGGAGCAGCAACAAACCTGACCTCAGCATGTGGCTGAACCCACAAACTTCTTGTGGGTTGGGTACTCAAACTTTTGAGTAAATTTTTTCAATTGTCTTTAATTTGAACAATGGCTAATGGGTTGACTTCGTTTTTGCTTCTACAGTGGAGCAGGACTTTGTGTATGGTCTGTGTGCACAAGAAGGTTTCCAAACAAAAGTGTTCAATAACCGTGCTATATGTGTCCTCAAAGAGAAAAAAAAGCTAGAAAATCTGCATTCCTCAGCTAAGCACACACATAAAAATATATACAAATGCTGTGTCTTTGTGGGTATATTCAAACAATCTGTTATATATCAATTGCCAGCCTTCCCTAGTTTTCTTGAAGAAAGGGCTGGTGAGCTTTGGACTGCGTACTCTATCTTTCATGATTACTGAATGTTATTTCAAGGGTAGCACCAGTATTTTTTATGTGTCACTAAAAGCATGTTACCAGTGTCAGTGACTCAGAATTTAAACTAGTGATTCATCATGACTTTATTTTCAAGATAACATCCCAGAATCCTTTCCCTAGAGCTGGGGTATGAATTCTGTTTGCTACCACGTTTCAACAAAGTCCCAGCAACAAGACCCAGTTCTCACACAGGCAACTTGCAGACTTCCTTGTGGTCAGGAAGATCCAAATATTGGGTCAGACCAGTACTTTCAGCCACTAGCAAAGATAAAAATCCTGAGGTGCCCAGATTGTTTGTACACCCTGCAGCTGTGTTCCACCAGCCTGTCTGTATAAGGTGATCCCTTCTGCTTTGCAAAGAGCCAAGTGTTCTCAGCTTTTCTGGACTTGGGTCATCCAAATCAATTTGTCTTGATGGAAGTGACATCTTTTAAGAGGACAAGCACTTAACCTCAGTCAGAGCGAGACTCCACCACACTCAGATTTGGAAACAACATTTTGATCCCCCCCAAGAGCAGACAGTACTCACAGTGACTTTTTATAAAAATGCCTTCAAATGCTTATCTCAACTTCTTTCCAAATCACTCCATGTATTCATGGGGAAGATTAATTTCAGTGCATTGTTTGCACAAAAGGAAAAAATAGCAAAAGTCCCATAAAATTCTGCATACATGTACCCTTGCGCGATAACACACCAAATACATTAAGGCAGTTTTGTCCTGAAATTTTTTAAAGCATATTTTGAGTAGGTGAGAAGGAGACAGTCAGAGCACACACCATTCAACAAATATGAGCAACCTGCTTTTTCAAAAGTGTGAGAGCTGCTTGGTTTTATTCAGCTGTATTAACAGGTAGGGAAATCAAGACATTTGTGGGCTCCTCAATTTTAAATGCCATAAATGAAGAACTGCCCTGCTCTCCATCCAGAATGCTCTGGCTGATTTCTTTCAAAAGAAGAGAGAATCTTTCCAGAGAAAGATTGCAAGTTTAGGGCTGAGATATAAAGTGTAAACAGGATCATGGGAAATAGAAACAAACACAGGATAAAGCTGGCTTTATCAAAACAAACTTGAAGGGACACAAGAGCTGGCCAGTCAGAGCAGAGCTATGAGGGTCTTGAGGACACATAGCTGGAGCTTGATGCAAAGACAAACCTGAGGTGCAGAGATGTCAGCCTCATTCCATCTCCTGAGGATTCTTGCTCCCCATCAGTCTGACAAGGAAGAGTGGGCCCAGCACTGTGGCTATGTGAGCTGGCAATCCCTTTGCCATTAATATTGGAGGCGGCATAACTGGATGGGAAAAGTCAATCCTGCAGAGAGAGACACCTGCACAGCCCTCTGTTCTGCCTTTGCAGAGGGCCTGGCTGCCTGTGTGAGGAGGGCAGGTGTGCTATTAAGGTGTCATTCATGCACTGGAACAGCAGGCTTGTGTAGCCGACACCATCGCGGGCAGTTGTGTTCCCGCTCCCAAAGGTGTTGCCGCGCACTTGTCGCTGAGATGCAGAAGCAAACAGATGAGTTAGGTGAGCAATGAACTCCTACTGGGAGCAGCTGAGCACGGTACAAAATGGGGTAAAGCTCTCTTGGTGGCACTCACAGATGCCTCTCACCCCTGCGTTACCGCCAGGTTCTTTGGCAGCGCTCCGTGTTTTGCTTCGACCTTGTTTCCCTGAATGCCAGGGCTGATCTCGCCGTTTGTGCTGCTGCTTGTTTGTGTTGAGGAGCAAGAAGAAGCCCCGTTCACCCACCCACCTTCCTTGTTCTGAGGCACTGGGCTCCCATTTAATGAGTGCTCATACAGCAGAGCTCAGAGCCCATGTGCTAGGCCAGAGAAAAGGGCGAGAAAAAACAAAATACTTGAAAAGGACAAAGAAAGAGTGGAATTAACATAAATTTAGTTTAGAAACATGCTAATTGCTAGTTAGAAACATGCTAATTATAGCAAAAATCAAGGATGGCATTCTCACAGCCTGGCTTTGCTGGGGATTGTTTTGTCTGGCAGCAGAACAGGGGTGAACCTCTAATTAAGTATGATCTTGAAATCAGTGGGATATTGGCATAGTAGTAGTGGCTACACTTCCAGATCTCCCATTTAAAGCCCTGAAGAAAGAAGTCTGAGAAGAGAAACACCAATAAACCCTACAGCATATTTCAGATTGCTGAAAATTTTGATCAAAATCATTGTTCTACTCACAAGAAAAAAGAGTGGAAAAACCTGTTCCCCATTAAAAAAATGCTTTGTATTAAAATGCTGATTTTAATGCAGTTTTCAAAGAAGAATCCTATTTAAAGCTCCTGTTTCCTCATTTTGGTAGATTCCCCATGGAAATGTCCATGAGGATATCTCCTTTAGAAAGCACAGTGTGTTGTCCTTTGAATTTACACTAAATTCCACATGGAAAATATAAGAGCTTGGTATTCTTTTTGCTAACAAGTCAACAGAGAGATGTAGGTATGCAGAACGCAATATATGTATTTATATAGATAGATATGTAAATAATCATCTGTGCCAAAGGAAAGGAAACAAGCTTCAGGCTAAAAACAAACCAGAAAAATTGAGTGTGTGTCCTGTTTCTGCTCTTACCTTGAGAGTAGGATTCTGCAGTCAGGTCTTGCATGATCATCCCACCTCTGCTGAGAGAGTATCTATGGTTTCCTGTACAAAAATCAGACATATCACTGCAGGATATGCAGTGGGACATGCAGTTGGCAGAGGGGCAAACATTCTGCAGCAAGAATGGGCTTTCTTTGTGAGAGTGATCAGATAATTTAAAAAATTAATGCCAATGTGAGATTTGTCTACAAAGTAGGGGTGAATTGCCAAGAAACCAGGATTTGGGAAGGTAAACAGAACGTAGGCTCAGTAATAGATTTTAAAGCAATCTGGTCATATTATTAACCTGAGCACAGCATGTCAGGGTGAGCACATATGTGCTTAACATGCTCCTGACTGAGGCCCATAGCAGGGGACAGTACCAGGGACCTCTGACATGTGAGCTGATTTTGAGAAGTATTCTCAGGAAAAAAACCACTTGCAAATCGATCATGAACAAAAATCCAGTTAAATAATATCACTTGTCTGGAGTGGATTTCCAAAGGACACATCTTGGGTGTCCAGAGCTCTAGAGAATTTTATCACTGTCATGGGCAGCCCCCATTAACTGATTAGGATAAGCCAAGGTCAAAGTGTGTCAAACTTTTCTCAGAAAGACAACTTCTCCAAAAGTATTTTCAAGGCCTCACAATTCAATCATTATAGCTGCCTATCCTCATATTCACTGCAATAATTTTCTAAAAATTGTTGTGCCATCTATAAGAGTATTTCCACGTAATCAGATTCAATAGCTGGGTTATGTTTTCTTTTCCCAAGAATGAAAGACATCAGGTGTGAGAAACATTTGACTAAATAAATCTATTTTCAGTCTAGTCACCCCATGACTTCCTTTCAACTGTCTGCAGAGAACCTTTATCTCATGCTAAAGACAGTAAAAATTAGGCAAATTAATTGTGCCCTCAAAAAGCATACTTCTTGCTTTTCCTTGTAAACAAGTTGACAGACACCAGCTCAGGTGCTCCTACATGCAGTGAAAATGTCTAAAGTTAGCTGAGATAAATGCTAGTGTGTCCTACTTCATGCTTGTTTTTTCCCAAGCACCACCAATGTTCTGGGCTCTTGTTCAATTCCCAATGCAATTTCTGATTTGTGACTGCTCTATCATCACCAGGTGCAGGAGGACACTACTTTGGAAGACATGGTGTCACCAGCTCTTACTGCAGCTACAGCTGTTGTCATTGTCACCGTTGTCATATCGGTGAGTGCTTACTTGTGCTTCCTGAGGTACATCTGCTCTGGGTGCTGCCAGGCTGCCCAAGTGGGACCAGACAGAAGACTTGATCACAGCAGGTTTGAAGAACAAGCCTAATCTCACCTCATCAAAGGTGACCAGAGGTGAGCTGTGACCAGAAGTATCTGCATGAAGAAGTCCCAGAACACAGAGGAGACATGCTGTTCAGAGATTAATAGCAAGAAGCACACACACTGTACTCTCTGTATCTGTAATTGACTTGTCTAGGTATAGTGAATCTTCTTCTGAAGTTTTTTGATGAAATGCTTCCAGAGACAACACTTTCAGTAGCACTTGGCATTCCTTGGCATTTTTCATCTTCTCTGTTTTTCTCTGATTTACTGCTTTTTTGTTGACACTACTCTGCTTTCCCAGTTGAAAACACATGTGGGGTTTCAGAGTTCTGTCATTGTTACCATCTTTTTCGCCTGGTGGGAAAGACCTTGGGAGTGATCTGAATTTTTTATCTTTTGAAATTGTAAAGACAAACTGGATCCACTTTTGGCACTCCAAAGTCAAGACTTTGTTCTCCATACACAGAAATCCATACACTTCATACACTACAGCTTGCATTGTCAAAACAGGTGATCGAGTGATCTTCTGACCTTCTAATCTTAAACTGATCTTCTGATCTTAACCTGAGTGCCAACAAATGCCCACATTTCTGTTACTAACAGAGCTTTCAAGTCCACGTGCTGCTTTTTCTTTGCTGAACCATTTCATTTTTGCCATGTAACCCAGATGCTACTGGGCATCTATCAGAGCCACAACTATACTGACTGTTTTAAAAAACCTCTCATCTGTTATAATTCTGGTCATGCAAATGATATTTTCCTACTCATATCCTAGTCAGTGAGTGTACCAAGTTTGAATCATGATAAATGGGGGAAAAAATCCACATCTGAATAAAATAGAGAAAATGAATCTGAAGATTTTTGACAGCAGATATTTTTTGTCATTCCCAGGACCACATGAGAAAATGAAGTTCAGAAGAAAATGTCAGTGGAATGTCTCTTTTTGGGTTATCTTGGCTTAAGCTGGTTTGCAAGAGCTGAAATGCTTTTATTTGGAGCAACTGATTCTGGGAGTTTTTCTGCAGCTCGTAAAGCAAAAGAAGCACAGATATAAAAATGCAAACATCCCAGTGGTTGCTTGCTTGAGACCTGCCTGCACCAAGACTTTGAGAGATGTGTTGTTTACTACTGGCACATTCACTGAGGCAAACTACAGCTGTATTTTCCCTCTTACAAATGTACCTCTCCAGCAGACTTTTCTTTTATGTCAACGTCTTCTCTCATCTTTAAAACAAACTCCAAACCATTTTGGTCTTTGCTTTTAAAGAAAAAAAACAACTTGAAGATGGAATATTTGAAATGCCCATTAGGAAAATTTGAAAGAGAAACTCTTATTTTTGCAAATCTGTTTATGCGGCATGAACCAATCCATCCACGCATAATTTTTTTTTATGAGTGGAGCTGCCAGCAATGCAGGTTTTGAATCTGATCTGCATCCCTTGGGCATCTAGTGCTCCTAATCCAACAGCAAGGAAGAAAAGAGCCAGGACCACCTTTATTCTGGGAAAGGGCCAACAGAAAGCAGTGCAGCTCTGCATGCAGACCTGCGTATCATTGTGGAAATGAAATCCATTATTCATAGCTGAATTTCACCTGCAATGGATCACACTACTTGTGATTAAAGCTGATATATTTGTTTTGCCAAGTCAAAGCTGAACATTGTGCTTTGCCTCTTAAGTATGTATTTCAGTATTTCTGTGTATCTGTGTCACAAGATAACTGAAGGGCCAATTTCCATCAATGAAAGACTGTCTTTGGCAAATATCCTCTGTCATAAAATACACAAAATAGCAGTGTATTCAATAGCCACTTGGACCTTCTCTTTGTTTCAAAATTCAGCTATCTAAAAAATCTTCAAACCTAAAACAGGAGAGAAACTATCGCTTGGATTCATTAGGACCATGTGTGCCAACCTTTCCTTTAATATATTACTGTCATCTGCATTGCAGTTCCTAGCATTTCACTAGCAGTTACTATGTTCCAGTACACTTGCTAGCTCTGACAGAGCTGTACATCCCAACTGCTTTTCTTGGATATATTTTCTTTGCAGTGACAAAGTGATTTTTGTTTCAGTGTTCATTGGTTCTTAAACCAATGAAAGCTGCAGAACGAGATAATAATGTTATAAACTAAACCAATATTAGTGATAGCAAAATGGATAAGGGGGAGAGAAAAGAATGGGAAGTCATGAAAATACATAGGGGATCAGAAATCCTGCTCATGGTGCATTATTGTTCACTCCAAGGATAGTGCAGAGGTAACCCCAACTGCTCCATACACAGTGTTCCCATTTCCTCATCTCTCTTCCACTGAGCTTGACTTCTTCAGCCATTTCCAACAATATTCTCAATCCCTTCTGTGGTCCTAAGTCCCCGTCACGGCCAAGGCTAAGAATGTAGACCATTCATTCTCATTATTTCCCTGCCTTAATTTTGTTTTTAATCTCCTCCCATCTACTCCATTTTTTCTATGACATTCCCATTACTCATGATGCAGTGCATAACCTTTATTACTTCTGGGTTACTTCAATTCTGTCTGCCAGAAAAGGTTGTTCCCTAAATGTTGTAGGGAACGTGATAGAATCGGAATGCAAACAACTACATACAAAACATTTCAAATGGAATTTATACAATGTTTTCCATCCTTTCTTGTTAAATATAAGGCAATTCTTCCCACATTGAAGAAGATTCTCAGGTCCTCAGAACTCTGCTACTTACAGCTATGGATCTCAGTTCAGCAAGAAGTCATCTTGTTAAAAAGAAGCCAAAAGAAAGATTTTGAAGTTACTGAAATATAGAATAACTCACCTCTTAAATCTCTATGGCTTCATTTTCAGCTCTGGTGTGTAAATAGTACATCTTCACTAGTCCATTGAACAATGAAATGAGCTACTGTAACAGTGAAAACAACATAAAAGTTTTGAAAATATATATAGACAATATTCTGTGGTGTGTGACTTGTGTTTTGTTTTCATTAAAGCCTTTTCTCACACCTTAACTGTTTGTGACTAAATAAAGACTGCACATGCCTAACTCTGATTCTTCTTGATCATTGGCCTCTTTGGGTTGGTCGCCTCCTGTGGTATCCTGGTTTTACAGAAATGAAGGGTTTGTTTTGACACATAATCAGTCTGCACTTCTTCCTCTGCCAAAGACCTATATGGACACCTCAGAGCAGCTCTAACACCTTCAGGGACCTCTGCACATCTGCCCAGAATCAGCTCAGCTTGGAATTGCTACCAGCAATTCCCACCAAATCCACCACAACCAGCCTGCAACTCTGAGTGCAGTTTCCATTCTTTCCTCCACTGGGCAAGTAATTTAATGTGAATCAACCAGAGGAGGAACAGAAATCACTTGGTGGTCAGGGTAGGTTAGAGTCATGGGCATTGCTCGCTTTCCCTAGGATTTTCTTCTGTATTTGCCATTAACCTCCAGAAAAGAAGCCATAGCTGGGAGCAGAGCAGGACCCATGCCTGCTCAGCCAGAAAAATATGGGCCTGATTAATTGTCAGTACTTTTACAAAGCGTGAGGCAGCAGTGTTGAGCATCACAAAGGAAAACTGGGGGGAAGTCAGCAAAAAGACTTGGGGATCAGTGCTGAATAGCCTCAATGGTTCACAGGGAAATCTAGACCCTTAATCCTAGTTTGTGAGAAAAAAAAACGTAACTCTCCTTTCCTGCTAACAATCTGTCCTTAGGAAAAAGGCCTCAGCAAAAGAGTTCCATCAACAAAA
Source organism: Turdus rufiventris (assembly GCA_013186435.1). Classification (NCBI taxonomy): domain Eukaryota; kingdom Metazoa; phylum Chordata; class Aves; order Passeriformes; family Turdidae; genus Turdus; species Turdus rufiventris. The sequence goes on along the minus strand of PYHW01010466.1, from coordinate 1,532,601 downwards.
AAATCCCGGGAAGACATCCATCCACCAGAGGGAGTTCCATGAATGCACCAAACCCAGCCTGAGCTATAAATGGTTGTAAGAAGAGCTGCCTGTGTGCTCCCCTGGACAGACAAGCTGCTCCCCGCAGCTGCTGGTCAGGAGCCTGGGCTGAATTCAGCAAAGTACTGACCCAAATCTGCATAATCTTAAGTGAATACTCAGTGAACTCTAAGGAATTGCTCTGTGCATGGCATTAAGCGAGTGTTTTATTAGAGCGGGGTCAAAATACTCAGTGCTTTGCAGGATCATATGAGGAAAAGAAAAGACTCTGTTTACACCTCGGCTTTTATTTTTCCCTCACTGGTTCACTTGTTAGAAAGAAAGCTAAGCCAGGGCCAGCCTGGTTTCTGGGAGGCCCAGGGAGGAAGCCTTGGAAGCAAACCCAACTGCTTCCACTCAGGAAGAGTTTTTGATGAGGCTGCCTCTGACACGCAGCAACAGCAGCTGCTCTGGATGGATCCTGGCCCCTCTGCCAAAGAGAAAAACAACAACATGATGACACCTCTCTATCTGGAATACAGGATAAATCTCTGCTTCAGCATGAAGTCTGCTTCTGAGATCTTTTTGCCTAATTCATGTTAAAACTATTTTCAGCTGAGGGAAACAGTGTGTACTATTCCTTCACCAAAAAAAAAAAAAAAAAAGAAAAAAAAAAAGAAATCAAATTCTTGCCTCCCTCTGCCCCAGAAAGCAGGCAAAGGATCACAGTGCTAACAAGCCATTGTGGAAATATCCAGATTAAAAATACCATTTTAGACCTTTTGATTTTTTATTTTAATTGCTTCTCCTGGGTGTCCTAGAGTCTTGAACAGTTCCTAAAGGAAATTTAAGAAAAAGCACTCCACCCTGCTGGAGATCTCAGTCCAAATTCTGCTTTATATTAGGATAAAGGAGCCCAAGGAGTTAATCCCAGCTATGTGCTTTGACACAATTCCTGACTCTTTAGTCACAGAAGCTGTGAGAAGACATTAAATGAAGGTGATTCCTGCCTTGATGAGATTATTTTCCAATAAGAGGCGGGGGAAAGAAGCATTGCAATATTAGAAAAGGACGAGGCTGTTGTTTCTGTGACCATGAGAAGGAGATGCAGAGAGGGTTTCGCCTTAGGACATTCCTGAGCTGGAATTCCAGCCCCAAAAGCAGGCGGCCCCCAGCCCAGGGCACAGTCCTTTGTCACCTCTACCCTCTCTGTAAACCAGGCATCTTAATACCCCCACTTTTCCCAGGAATGCTAAATAAAATGCCTTGAAGATGAAGTGCCTGTCTTGCTGTCACGCTGCCAATTCTCCTACACGGTGCGGATTCATATGGTAACAGGAGCCAAGGTCAGGGAAGCATTAGTCAGTCTGGATTTGGCAAACGGGGGTGTCAGTGTCTGATAGCCCTCGCTGGCAGATTAGATTAGCATGAAATGCCCTGCCTAGGCTATCCTTGAAAATCACTTCAGCTCCTGCAGGAAGTGGCTGTTCAGTTCATTAGCAGGGGTGAAAGCAGGGCAGTTACTTTCGACATACATTTGCTTTGCCAGTTTCGACTTTCTGTGCTGTTAGTGCTGGTTTAAACCTATGTGAGAAACATAAATATCCCCAGCTTTTTCATGGGGTACTTCTGGTCTGTTCATATCCCAGGAAGTGTTCAAGGCCAGGCTGGATATGGTCCTGGTCTAGTGGAAGGTGACACTGGCCACAGTCAGGAATGAGATGATCTCTAAGGTGCCCTTCCAACCCAAACCCTTCTGTGATTCTGTGATATCTAAGGTATTGCTCTTTCATCCCATTCCTCTTTTCATTTCTTTCAAGCATATCCCAGGGATGTCTACTGCCAGACCATTCCCAGTGGTGGTTTCCTCACCGTGGAGGTCCTGTTAGTCCTATCTGAGTGTGCAGATTTTGGGTGCAATGAATTACTGCAGGGAGAACATGATTTAGCACCCACTGAGCCTGTACATCCATGGAATGCAGAGCAGTGCAGACATGACCTCGGCATCAGTGTAATTGCTTCACTGACAAACCCTGCCATAAGCAAGGCTGATGAGCTGCTGTGCAATGTCCTCTGCCCAGCACACTCCCAGTTTTGGAGCCAGCTAACTGGGCCCCAGCTGTCAGGCACCCTGCTCCACTGATCTGTGCAACAAGAGGCTGCTGACAAGTTCATCCTGCACTGTTGGGTTGGACAAAACATCTGGGGTGACAGCAGGTAGCCTCAGCCCTGTGACAGGAGACGAGCACGTCAAGTCTATGAGGCTTGTTTAAATCATATCAAAAGGGTCTCTTGCAAATCTAATGTATTCATTTAAAAAATATTTTCCTAATAGAAAGGCAAACACTAAGAATTAAAATGTCAAGTGCTTCTCCATGCTGTCTGCCAGTCACCTTTAGTCTGCTGTCACTTGTAGTCTAGGTGAAAGGCGATTCTTTTGAAGCACTACTACTGTTAGTGGAAATCTAAATATTAGCCCTTCCTCTCCAGGTCTCCATCAGATAAGACACCAGGTTTTATTTTAGCAGCCTTGAAGGTCATAGTTGTTGATGCCAGCCACACTGTATTCAGCAGCAGTCTGGGCCACCAAGGGGTGGGGAGAGAATATGGATCCAAGCTACTTTTCTTTTTTCTTGCCTTCTTGCATAAAGTATTGCAATTGGATACTCAAACTGGAGTGAAGGCAGGGGCCACTCTTTCTTGGGGTGACACAGTGCTTCAGCCCTGCTGCTTCATAGCCTTTACCTCCTCTTCCCACCACAGGCATTCACTCTCAGGGCAAGTGTTCACCTCCTCTGCAACATGGAAAAGCACGAAGCGAAATACCAAGACTGGACCAGTGTCAGCATTAACAGTATTGGGAAATAATGCCATTAAATCCAGTCTAGAGCATTTTTCATGTAGTTCTGTGGAACTCTGACAAAAACTGTATGTTCTATAGCAGTTCATTTTGCTCTTCATACTCTAACCTCAGTAAATTGTATATGGTACAAGAATGTGAAGCAATCATCCTAAAAAAGAGATGTCTTTCCTCCACAGTCATTCTGACAGAGATCTGTGTTGCTCTACACAGGCAAATCAGCTTCCAAGAAACAACATATTTCTAGAGGGATAGTGTTAGCAAAATCAGTGTGTGTGGAAAAGCCAAGACAAGGCTGGGAAGGCATTCAGCTGTCAGTAAACACTCCCTCCCCTTTATACCCTACCATTCCCTTGTCCCCTCTATCACTGGAAAACAAAAATTCTGATGAAGCTGCAAATGACATAAGGAATATTTAATTTTTAGCAGTGAAACCAGTGCTGGGCTGAATTGAAGCCGTGCAAACTGGGGACAAGTCAAAGCAGCTTGTGAAGAAGCCAGGACAGCCACAACACTGCTGAAGGCTGCCATGGAAGCAGGGCCAGGAGTCACATGGAGATGAGTCTTTGAAAAGAGTAGTTTCTAATACAATCAAAGTCAAAATACAATCCAAGATGAGATTCCTGTAAATAAAAGGGAATTTATTAGTTCCACATGGCATCATAACACAAAGTTTAAAAAAAGGGAAGGGAAGGGAAGGGAAGGGAAGGGAAGGGAAGGGA
>PYHW01010466.1:1507985-1525875 GCA_013186435.1 Turdus rufiventris | reverse complement strand
TGAGAGAGTGTTTAAGTGACATCTCTAAGGTCACTTACAGGCACCGACTTGGATGACAACAGGGGACAGGAGTGAAAAGCAACAAGCAAATCTCATTTTCTGGAGTGTGAGCAACCCAGCATTGTCTGACATTGGTTTAGAAAATATTTTGTACAGATGAAACATTCATCTCCTTTTCTTTCTGACTGCCAGCTCCAACTTTACCAAGCTGCATTTTTCTTCAAGAATTTCTTTCAGACTTTCTCTATTCCAGCCTGGAGCCCCGGGTGAAGTGCTGTGCACCAGCAGGGAAGGTGAGTGCACACAGAAGGAATGTGAGTGCTGGAGGAAGCCGGGCTGCCAAACAGCATCTGCGTCTGCTGCTGAAGGCTGCGCTGACACACCGGGTTATTTCTGCTCTGGTATCACTCGCGTCTAATTAAAGACAAGGTTAAAGACACAGCCTGAGATTTAATGTTGTGAATACCTACAAGCGGAGATTTCTGATTTTGCTTTGGTGTTTAAAAGGTCAGAAGCTTTATAGCTCCTGCCAATCTCCGGTGAGATGCATCCCAAACACCCTCTCAGGTGGCACAAGCCTGGTTTTAGGACACTAGGACAGCAGAGAAGTACTCCCCTGCCAGGGCTAAGCAGAAAAGGTTGCTGTAACGAGAAACCGAGGCAGATTTTTCACACTCAAAAATGCTTGGTAAAAATATTGAGGGGGTTCTTTGGATATAGCAAATTAAACAACTTTTTATTGCAACCAAGTCACTGTATTGGTTAACACATGCAGGGATAAATAATATTTTTCCATTAAGTTTTATTTGGAAATCAAAAGAAGTGCAAAACTATATTTTAAATCCAGCTTCTTATCCTTGCCAAAGAGCATGAGTCACACATTATGGTATTCATGGAGAAGCCAGCAAAGCTTGGAGAAATATTTTGGTATTAGGTTTCTATTCCATATCCAGAACTAGACAAACCTAACTGAGGGTGAAATCTGAGAATAACAACAGTGGTCAAGATTCTTGAACTCAGGTGCTTAGAAGGTAATTTTGTTCTAGGGGGCTTTGGTAAAAAATAGTATCATTAATCAGTTTTGACATCTACAGAATTTCCTACAATTTAACAGGCATTGGAGGTGTGCACTGCAAAGGAAACTGGAGTGGGGCGCAAGCACAACTTGTAGGTGTTTGTATGTGAATTAGGATATATGCTGTCATTACAGAAAATATGGATGGTGTCTCCAATAAAGTTATAGCGAATAGAGCCTGGGAATTACTCAGCTAACTAACTACCAGGTGACTCAGGGCACACCAAATTGTTTGGAAGGCTCCATGGTGTGTATTACCTGGATTTCAGTACAAAATGATTATAGACACTTAGGCCTCACATACACACTGGCATTTGTGTTTGAGCATGCAGCTGAATCTCATACCAGATGTTAAATATGGGCCATCTGTGTAACTGTACTCAAGATGTCTCAAGCCATGTCTAAACCAGTTGTGGCTCAGCAGCCACAACTCCATACAGAGGTGACTCCTCAATGCACAGCACACTCCTGCCCTTGAGCATCTGTTTCTTCACAGCAAGGATGCTGAGATCCTCAAAGTACCCCTGACCCAAACCCAAGATGAGCACCTGGCTCAAAGAAAAATGACAAAAGTTTCTGCCCACATGGACAGCACACAACCCAGCCTCAAGTTGCAAGATTTACCTTACCATTCCTTGTATGTAGGTAAGAGGCTTGAAACCTAAGTGTGAACTTCAGCCAGAGTAATATAGAGTCAGGACTAACACTGACAGCCTGGACTATCCACCTCTCACTAAGCTGGTGGGATATGTATTGAGATTCCTGACCAAAAACTATTTTGTATCATGCCGTTTCCATGAAGTCAGTCTCGGACACCAAACATTCAAAACTCGTGTTCTACCTTCCTTGTAGAGTCCTCTGGTCCATCTTAGAGCTGACCTGAGCTTCCCAATATTTTTAAGAATTCTTCAGGTTTTGTTTCTTTTTCCTTTCTTTCTCCTCAATTTTTATATCTAAATTTTCACAACCTATTTTCCACAGAAAATTGTATCATAAGTCTGGCCACATGCTCTTGTTCCATGGTGCTTTAAATCTCTGCAGGGTGACACTGGAAATCAAGCACTTATGCTCACAAAGCTCCCTGCCACATCTAATCTATATAACAAAGGACAGGAAGAGAAGGAAAATCAGCCCCAAAGTTCTCAGAGTTAAACGTCCAAAGGGGTGAGAAATGCTGAGAGAGGGTGAGGTGCCTGCTGCAGCCCAGCAAGAGGCTGCAGAGATGTTGCAAGCATGATGCTTGAGCAAAGCTGTCCCCGTAATCGAAAACAGCCAGAGCACTCCAACAGTGTCACCATCACTGCAAAGGGCACCAAACACTGCAGCAAGTGTGCTCAACACAGCACAACCAGGCAAGGTCCTGAAAAGTGAAAGAAGATTACAGTACTTGGGGAGCAACTGGTGGTCAGGTCTCCTCAGCTCTGCTTTTTGCACTGCCACTCCTGGGACCCAGCTTCCTTAGGAGCCAGGGCTGGAGAGCTGAGCGCTAGGCACTGCTTTCCCCTCAGGCAGCCCAGCCTCCCTGACCTCATGTGATCCCACAGGGATGGATGATCTACTGAGACACAGGCTGAAGCCTGGAGATGCTTCCTGGGAAGGGATGGGCCTCACCATATGAACATGGCACTTTTATAACCCTGCCCCCCCAGACTGAGCCTGGGAAAACATGAACCAAGCCGATGACAAAGGGTCGCTTTGCCATGTAAGGCAGTTGGAACTAATGATATAAATACACTTTGAACAAGACATCTTTATCAAGAGAGGAAGTACTAAGAACTACATTGAGCAGGCAACACAGGAGAAAGGAGGATAAAGAGGGACTGAGATAAGGTTAATGAAGAATGACAAATAGAGCCAAGTGGCTTTTTCCTGTTAAAGAAAACCCGTCCCTTCTACTTATCGAGCTCAAGGATAGAGAGGGGATTTTCCTGAGCCAAGGACCCCAGCAGAAAAGGGAACTGGTGCTCTAGAAACTCAAACTCTCTCCTGTACAAATACGGGGTGCAGCTCCAGTCCAGCCACAGATCAGCCTGTTCCTCATGGGAAGCCCAAAGCAGAGCATGTGGATCATTCCCATCAGGCTGAGCATTTCCTTTGGGGCATGGCAGCCCAGGGCAGTCCTTGGCACGCAGGAGTATTTGATGACTTGAAGCACGGCTTTTACTGCTCTCCCTGCAACCAGGGAAAGACAAATGCAAACATATGCAGGTTAAGCCAGGCAAAAACATACTTGATTGCCTAGAGTTGTCATTTTTTTTTATCCCAGGAAAGTTCCAAGAAGGATAATAAACTGAAAGGATTAATTAAAGAACAAGAATTAATCAAAAGCAGAGCAGTACCTTCTGGCTAACAGACCCTATTGCACTTGCAGATAGAATTGTTTCCATCCCTCCATGGTGAAGTTTTAATTTCTAATAATTGAAGTCCTTCCAGCCATTTGCAAACAAACATTCCTGGCTGCCACCTGACCCGATTCTCTCTGCTGATGATGGCCTTTCTTGTGGATGAAAAAAGCAGCACACTTGTCAGCAGTGCTGGGAGATGAGGAAAAGCCCGTCCCCGTAACTGGCTGGCTCCAACAAAACTGAAGTCAGTGGAAAGAATCCAAATTACTTTTGAGGACACTGGCTCAGGGCTTTTGAGATTTCAGGCCAAGATGACAGGGCTGGAAGTCACAGGGGCAGAGCAGGTGTGAAGGTCAGGGGGAGATTTACATGGTAGCACCCACTGCAGAGCCCTCCTGCAGAGCAGGGTCTGCCTCCACCAGCCTCTCTGGCTGATGGGTGAGCTTGTGCCAAGCAGTGCCAGGGCTCTCAGACCACTCTCAGCTAATTGACCTGACCAGCTTGCCCTCTCTGCCCCCACTCTCTGCTGTGAGCAGCCTTGTGTCCAGTCCTGTCTCTTGGCTCCATGTCCTGCTGCTCCTGAGTAGGCTGCCTGGATAGATCCCAGATCTTGCCTTGTCCAATGGCCACTTGGTGCTCAACAGAAATGGTCACTGCTCCTGGGCCACTGGTGACTGCACGGGGTCAGGGATGGCATGCCCTGTGCTGGGGCCACCCCCACTCCCAACTTTTCCTCCCTTGTGGAGCAGCCCCACTCCTACTGCTCCTGGGCATAGCATTCATAGCCCACACGAGGATCCCACGAGTAGCTAATGATGGCTCCTGCAGTCATCCCAAAGTGCTTTCCATACTCTGCTTCACTTGTCTTGGCAAGTGGGGAGCTTTCCTATGAGCAAGGCAGCAGGCACAGCCTCCTCCCTGCAAGTCAGATCAAAACAGACTTTCAAGAGCACCTCCAAGGCATCTCTTGTTCTCCGGACAAAAAGGGATTCAGTTCCCAGGCTAAACAACTCAATACTTCATCCAATTGTATGTTCTGAAGAAAGGAGTTAAGCGAAAGAGTAGGTTTATGCATAGACATAATTAAGTTAAAAGTAGAGCATTGCATCATGGTAAATTGTATGGTATAAACAAATTTGTTAAAAAATGAACCAAAAACCTGTTCCATATACACACATCCATACACTTCCATGGCTGCTTCCAGCTCATCTCAGATGAAAAGACATGGTCATTCTTATCGATCTCAGATTCAGATTGGTGAAATCTGGATATATCACTTAAGGTCTAAGATATTCAGTAATTAGGCAAAATTTTAACAGCCCATTTCTTGGGCATGCCGTCAGCCTTAGCAAGCTATCATTTACAAAATATATGTGTAACTCAGACTGATACTCTCTTGGTATGATGTGCAGGTAGATCATCACCTGAAAGTGTATCTAAATAGCAAAGCATTATTAAAGATTACCTGTGTTTTGATAAGGCATAAAAATTTTGAGAAAGGGCTTGTGGCAATCAAAAGATGGATGGGAAATTCTTAGTAGCTGCTCTTCCCATGAGGAAGATTTATGGCCTCTCCAAGGAGCTCCAGAAGGACTTCTTACCTCCAGGCAACGAAACACGTGGTGCTGAAAACTGGTAGTTGCTAAGAATATCCGTACTGGAACATTCCACATGGCATCCTTTGTATTTCCACATGGAGCCTTTTTGACCTCCAAAAGCTGGTCCTTCTCATCACTTTTATCCCACACAGATATAAATGCTCATTGCTGCTTCACTTCATGAGCTGATATGCTGAGATGCAGCTTCAAAGGAGCCTGTTCTGCATGAGCTGAGATGTACAGCCCAGGCAGGTCTGTGCCTCACTGCACAGCCACCACATCACTCGTGATAGCTCGTGATATTTGTTCCAAAAACATTTCCAGTGCTCCTTTTAGCAATAATTTAACTTTGTGTTTTAATAAAAAAGGCAGATGTAGGCTGCAACAGAACAATTCCCTGCGTGAAATAACTTTGAACTGCAGACAAACATGCTTTAATAGACTTCCCTCACATATCATTTAACAAGTTTTCAAATGTACAGATGCTATCCAGTTACCATTGCTTTGCTGGCAGCTGCTTCACAGACCTTTTCTTCAGTAAAAACAAACCATCAAAAAATGACAGCACAAGAAAAATACGGCCAAAGTGATAGCATTTGGTAAAAGTACCATCTGCTTATTTAAAAGCAACAAGCATTTAATATCCTGCAGTCACTCTTGTTTTTCAAGCTTTTTATGGTTTTGAAATATTTGCAGGACAAAGGTCCCAGAAGTCCCAGGCGAGGGGAGAGATCCACTGCTGCAAAAACAAACCCAGAATGAAACAGCTTGTCAATGAGATCAGAAAAGAAATGTCACTCACTCCACTGTGCCACTGCAATCAGTGCGTAGAGCTGCCCCTCTGCCCATCCAAACCCCCCTCCTTTGACCCATCCCTCCTCGGACAGAAGAAGGGGAACTAGCTTAAAATCCATGCAGAAAGTTCGAAAAACTGTGACTTGCCTCACTTCGTGTTTGTGCAAAGATTTCACTGTAAAGAGAGAAGAGGGACCCGATGGATCTGAACATGTGGAAGTGCTTCTTTGTTGACCCAAAGGTTTTGGGGAAGCTAAACCAGGCTTATTATGGAATTTCTTTTTGCATGCTGTAAATTACTAAAGAGAGGTCCCAGACTTCAAAATCTGGCCTGGATTTCAACCTCCCAAAGAGCTGAGCTGATTGATTCTGTGGTTATAGTTCAAGTGCTGTCACGGAGCCAGCTGCAAAACTGGCATGTGGTTCCAGCCTCAGATTTTGATTATTTTTGGACCAAGAGCCGCATGCGTCTGGAGCTGGGATTTTATATTATGGCTCTATTAAGTAACATTTTGCAAATGCTCAGCCCAGAAGGCGGGAACACATTCCAAGGGGCACAGACTGCTTTAAAACAAAACTGTTTTTCAGTGTTCTGGTGCACAACCAGGACCTGAGCAGCACTGAGCTCTGCTCACAGGTGGGCAGGAGCTGCCTGCAGCCCGAGCATCACCATTGAGAGAGCAGTCCCACAGCCCATCTGGTCCTCCTCTCCCTCTGCCACCCTGCAAAGCCTGAGCCATCAACACCAAATTCTACACAGGCATCCCAAGGATGCAGACAGGCCCCCCCAACTGCCTCCATCATGTGCCTGACAGCAAACAGGACCGCGGGATTGTGAACCTGCCTGGGCAGCCTCACCACAGAAGCTACTGCTTCCAACCTTGGTACAAATACTCAGCCCTGCCATTCTTCACCGTGCCAACCATGCTTCAGAAGCTGAGCCTTAACAAGGGACTTGCCCAGCTTAAAACCCCCTGAGCAAACAAGCCCCACAGCAGCAAGCTCTGGGTGCAAGTGACGGAAAAAGGGAAAGTAGGAAATCTTTTCAGCTGAACTGTGAGTGATGATGGGTGGATGAGGGGAATAACAGACCTGTAGGTTTTAATCAAGCAATAAAACCCCCTGTTCTTTGATCAAAGCAATGGGAAAGCCTCCACATGGCATTTATTTATCTCTGGGTTAATCTGTCTTAAGGGTCTGAAAACCATATTGCATCTGCAGCAGTTTTTACTGTTTCTGGCCATGTGAGCTTTGTCACTACACATCTTGAAGCTCTTGAAAATACAGCCAAGAAGCATGAGCTAGTCCTCCTACTAGCCCAGTGACTGAGTGAGTGGCCATGCCATAGAATGTCTTATACTCCAAGGATAGGATCTGTATTGTGCATTTTCTCTGCATTCAACAAAATGAGGATTTGGGGCCCACCTATGCTCCTGTAGGTGCCTCATATCACCTGCATCCTTTATAAGGCAAAACTCAAGCCAGTAAATGGCATTTCCTCAGAGAGGTGTCACAGAGGCACAGACAAGAAAAGGTAGTTTCTTAGCCCATGGTAGCTCAAGAGAAGAAATCTGTCTGCTGCCTTACTGAGTTGTGCTAATCACCTGTCCCTGCTCTTTCTTACCACTAATGAAGTCAGTACATATAATCAAACTTGATCTGAATTAATTATGATTCATATCTTACCTAACATGACTGTTGAATTCAAGCAGCTTTTTAAAAACTGTGTTCCTTGAAACTGATACTGAATATTGACACATACAAACATTACTCAAGAAAGATCACTCTTCTAAAATTATTACCCATATTAATTACAATATATTTTCCTTTCCCCTCTTGCCTGTTATGGAGTACTAACAGAGCTGTGAGAAATTGAAATGATTTTTAATTCTGCATTGCAAACCATCAACACAGCTGCAGATTCATTTCCAGTTGCAGATGCTTTCTGGCTAATGAAGTTAGAGCCAGAAGAAACGCAGTTTGGCTTTGATGTTTCAAACGCTTTATGGGTCTGACTGCCTGGAAGGGGAAATAAAATAACCTTTTATTTGTACTTTTGGCAAATTAATTTTTGAAATGGCTGAAAGGCTGACAATGAGCCTTGCACTATCATGCTCGCAGAGTTCCTTTTGAGATTGAAACTGAACATAAAAACTTCTTGGATGAGAGCCTGAAGTGCTCCTCGGGGAATAATTGTGCAATAGCAGAGGGATGAACAAGATGGTGAAATAAATATTTTTTGCCATTAGTGTCTCTGATGGTAGAGTGCTGCTAAGGACATGATAGCAGGAGAGACTGACAATACTCTTGCAAGACTTGTGTCTTGCAAGAAAAAAAACCCCACCAAAAAATCCACCAACTGTAAGAGTCAAAGGCACTTCCAGGCCTGCTGGCACATTGTGCAGTTCACCCCGTACAGAAATTCTACGAACCTTTAGAATACCCCAAACCACTAGATAAAGGACAGAACAAAAAAGTGAGTGCCTTCAAAGAGGGAAAAGGCTTCGGAGCTGCCATCAGAGCACATGTTGAGGTCGGAACCAGGATCAACCAAGGCAGTGGAAAACAAATCTCCTGCTTAGAGGACAAAACCATTTAATGTGCTTGTGACAACAGCTCTGTTCTGGTTTCTCAAGTTCACATCGTATTTTCAGTGACTAGAGCAAGTGTGTGGAAAATTACTCATTGCCTGAATGAAAGTGAGTGTCGCCAGATAGTAAGGGGAGTAGACAGGGGGCAAAGACAGTGAAGAAGCTCCAAGCCAGAGAAGAGGCTCCAGAGAAACTGTGAGGGAGGTGAGAGGGGCAGAAGCAGGAAGGAAAAGGAAAGTATTTCCCTTTGTAACTCTGTAATTTGCTGCAGCTCAGAAAGTCCCTGAACGAGCCAGTAGCTTTCTTCCAGATATACCACGAGGGCCAGCAGAGATGCAGGAGCCTTTTTTCATTCACATTCAGCTAGAGTTTTTAAAATGTGTTTGGCCTGTGGCACTGTAAGTGGCAGAAGAAAAGGAGTGACTGTGCAGGGGCCCATCGCTGGGCTGCTTGGTAACGAAGGCTTGCACTTGCCTTTGAGGACTTCCCAATCCTCCCTCACATCAACGGCTTCCACTGGATCCCAGAAAATCAAAACAATTGTCAGAAATGGGCAGAAGTCCTAACAATGTGTTGTGGAGATCACATCTGAGTCGAATCCCTTTGAATTTTAAGAGGAAACAAAGTGTGTTCGAGGTTGACCTTTCAAATCTATCTATAGCATTTTGATGTTGCTAGACCAGTGTCTAGGCACCTTCCAAATTTAACAGTTTTAGCTGTCAGCTACCTTTCCAAAACAGGAAGGTTCCGTGCTCCTGTAACTGAGCTGAGAGCCCTCAGCTCCTTTTAGAGACAAAAGACAGAAACAATATTATTCAGTGATTCATCTGACCTATTTTAAACATGAACTTTACGGAAACAAATCGTGACCTACAAAATTACTTCTCCTCTCTATTGACTGTGAAGAAGTGTTTATCACATCATGGACATCTGCATTTACTCAGCCCAAATTGCATCCAGAGAAATGAAAGCCCAGACTAATTCTCCTTATTTCATTGGAGTTCAATGTTGAAATGTCTTTTAAATCTGTTCATGGTTACACAGACAGGGGAAGTAAATCTAGGTCTGAATTCCAGGCATTACCTTCCTTCTGGGTCTGGTATAAAAGGAGAAATGGTTTTGGTTTAGCTTCTATTTCAGTTACAACTATTTTACAAATAGGCCAATATGGTTTGAGTTCTTCTCTCCAACAGAGCATAAACACTCCCAAAGACTGAATCTCAGTGTTTCCTCTATGTTAGAATTCTTGCTCAGACTAAATTGTCCATCATTTAAAACTTAATCCTAACTGTATCTCAAATTTGAAACATACCAAATCTGTCTAAAACCACATCTGTCCTGATTATTTTGCTTCAGATACTTGCATTTGAATCTCAACATCTGTTTGAGTTGTCATCATTTGCTGTAAGTTAGATGACGTTGTACAATGGGGTGAAAAAGGCCTATAGGCTTTATTTGTAGTGATATGATTCAGTTATTAATTTTGTTCAGTAAATTTCTCTTTAAAATCAACTAAAACATCATACTTCCCAAGGAAAAAAAAAAACAAAAACATGCTGCCTTTCTCTTCTCCTCATGTATGTCACTTTTCCTCCATGCCAATTTTCTCCCCTTCTGTAGCAGAGAAATTAATTTTCACTGGGCAAGTAGAAGAAGGGTTTCCATCCACTTCTATCTGGAACTGAACCACAATTCCCACAATGAGTAAACAGATGTCCAATCCATCTTTCACACCCTTTTGCTGCCTTAACATTCCTTCTTCTCTGTTCTTCCTACTCCTTATGCAGCTCATCCTGGCATTGCCTTCAAAACGCTTTGAGCAGCTCTAGAACTCTTCAGCTCCTGTCTTAAATTTTCTGCTCTGTAATTCTTTTCAGCCCTCCACTACAAGTCTCAGAGCTCACTGACTCTGCCTGTTATTGAGATTTCCTGCTATTTTCTTTAGAAGATCCTGTTAAAGGTGCTAAGATCTTGGCAAACTCAAGCTCTAAGATGGTGATGTTCCTGATGTTCAGCCTTGACATATTCTTGGAAACTTCTCCTGTAGTGAAATGAGATGAAAGAGATTGTTGTATGTGTTAAAAAGAAGAGGCAACATTTTGGGTATAGAAACAGTTATATCTCTCTTGACAGTTTTCTAAAAGTTGGCCCCAATCTGAGCAATGTCTAAGCATTCAGGGAAAACCCAACCCTGTGTTTACTCTCCAGACACTTCTCCTGTGCAAGTAAGTGCCATCTCTGAAGGAAGTCCTTACTGCACATGTTCAAACCTTCCATTTTTATCCTGTAAGTGCATCACGCCACAAGAGAGTGATGCTAAGCAGGGCCTGTTGTTAACCCGACTGCAAAGGCACCTCCTCTAAGGCTGCTCCAGCCAAGGACACCAGGGACAAACATTGACTTTCCCCATGATGAAGAGCTGTGGCTGGTGCTAGAACCAAGGGCTGGGATCTGCACTGCTCTGGGTGACACAGGCTCCCAGGAGCACTGAGAATGGAGTATTTTAATTCAGCTTGGAAGTGTTTAAGACAGGAGTAGGGAAAGGGATATGATTACAGAGCAGCTGGAAAATTTGGATTAGGAAGAAGAAGTGACAGACAAGTTGAGAAGGATCTAAATTTCCATATGAGACTGTGACTTGGGGATCTAGTTTGGGATGGATAGTGAAGGATGCACATTTTTAGTCAATACACAGGCAACACAGAGACTGAAGAAGGGAATGTGTGACCAGGATATCCTTCTCTTCTATCTTTGTGGAGCAATGAGGAGCCAGTTCAGATCACTGATGACAGGAAGCAGCCCAGACGAAGGGATGAGCTTAAAAAGAGGAGGAAAAAGCCAATAAACAGGTTGTGATAGGAGATGGCGCCTGGACTGAGAAGCCCAGTGAGCGAGCCTAAGACAACGGCTTTGCATTCACTCTCTTCTCCAAGGAGCTTCCAGCAATAACTTTCACACTGGAAGGGGAGGAGTATTTCCCACTGAAATAGTGCCGGGGTGGAGAAGGGTTCTGGTGTAGCACATTCACAGCAAACCCATGAACCATGACCTCGTGATTGTAATCTCTAATGCTTTTTTTTTCCTGTCTGGATGGACTTCTACTGATTTATAGAAGAGTTCCTCCCCATGGTGGACAGGCTGTCTCCAGACAGAGGCCAGCTCTTACTTGCCTCATGGTCTAGCACTTTTATAGATACCTCTTGACTTTAACCTTACTATGAAAAGCTCTATGTGTTTGGACAGCCACCAGTCAAGAGAAAAAGCTGAATCTCATCTATCATCTTGTGGATTGACATGCTCTAGAAGTTAGATCCTATATCTCATAAATCCCCTGCAGTTTAAGAGATCATTGTCAACTTGCTGGTGCTCTGACCACACAGTGGTTGGTAGATAATTCCATTTTTGACATACAGTCGGTTTTGGCTTTGACACTGTGTTTGACACAAAACTATGATTTTCTTTGTGAGAATGTTGCTCTCATCTTGAGAATGGATGGCATCCAAACACGTTCTTATCTTCCTTCCCAGGCTGGGCTTGCTCATGCCCATTGGTATTTGAAGAGTTGTTCAACACTCCAGAGGAAACAGAGCCAGCTTTGTTCCCAAGCTCCTATTACTCACCTTCTTTATCTTTTAGCTAAAAGCTTTAATGGATCTGTTTTGCTGAAGCATTTGAGGTTGGAGGCTATGAAGGACTTCAAAGGTATTTAATTGCAGCTTTGTCGCTGATTTTGTAAAAAGACCACATAGCTTGATTAAAAGTAAACCCTGCTCACAATACTGCATGGAACTCTGCTGATCTATTTTTACTGCATCACAAATAAAGCCAAGGAGAGGGGGAAATCCCACTGAGTAACAGGATGTGCGGAAAGGACGGAGCATGTCTCCCTTCTGTGTTATCCAGGTATTCATTAACTCTCTGATAACCAGTTTAGACAACACAAAGTGGAATGTCTCCAGCACCAGATGGTAGTGATGAGGAAGAATGGGGAGTGCAGCAGACAAGATAAAACTTGGCAGAAAATATGCAGAGGAATTTCTGTTCATTAGGGCAGAGATTGGAATCTGAGAGTCCCAAGTTCTACCATTCCTTTGTAGTCAGGAAATGTCTGAGAAGTATAAGGACAAAGATAACTCCTGTCCTTGGTCACATAGCTGGCCTCTCCTCAAAATGCCCAACCATCTAGTGCAGTTTCTGCTCAAGTGATGGAGTGTCTGTGTATGCATAAAACAATGCTCCATGTGTGCTGCTGGCAGTGTGGGTACCACACAGACCTCTGTAGAACTGTCCAAGTTTGCAATCTCTGAACTCTTCCAAAGTTCAGAAATGTGAGCGCTCTCTTGGGCCATGCAGCTTTAAGTCAAGGTTCACATACATTGATAAATCTTCTTAAATAAACACTCCCATGTGCTTTCTTCAGTGTGTCCCAGAGCATTATAACATAGCTTCATCCCTTGCCACAAAGAATATTTACAATTTTTTTTTTTTTAAGAAACAAAAGGCAAGCTTGGGCTGCAGTAGTGTGAAAGGCTTATTCTTCAGAAATTTTCAGTTGCCTTCACTATCCTTCTGGATTCATAAAAGTAAGGCTTTGTAATGAGGAAAGCGTTTTCCCAGGCTAATGAAAAGTTTCTCTTTGAGTGAAGCTGAAGAATTTTATTGACAAGGATCCCATATAGGTTTTCAAATACTCACTGTGTAGATAGAAATTTTTGGAATGCATCTCCTGATGAGATATTAGACCTGTTATTAATTCTGCCTGTCATTTTTACTGAAAGCCAAACAAACTGCATATAGAATATGAAGAGCAAATGTAAACCTTCAGGGGCAAGTCGTGCAAGAACTCCCAAGATCAAAGCAAACCATGTTTTCTCTTTGACATGCCTTGTAATATACCATGGCCTGCCTTGGTAAGAATATTTAGCAGGCACATGTCATGCACTAAGCAGCAAAAATATGTGCAGAACTCAGAATTAGCAGACTTTGAATTCCATGTTTATTAAAAACTATAGTAGCAATGGTACTTGGTCTCCTGTGAAAAGTTGTGAGAGCTGAAGCCACCATAGTCAGAGAGTTTGGGTGAAATAGTTCATTAAATCCTGCAGCCTGTTCCCATTTCACCTTCAAATTACAGATCTTTCACAGAAGGAAGTGTGAGCTGCTGGACATACAGTTTCCTGTGGCTTGTCCCTCAGTAACAGGATTCCTGGAAAAAATAATGCACTTGAATGCAAGTGTCTAAGTGAACGTGCCAGTGCTTGGTATCAACGTAACAAGAACTCTCCCTGCACATAGGACCTAAGCTGCAATTCCTAATGTATCTCAAGAAAAAGCATTATTATGGGAATTTGGGAGTAGCTGAAAACAGTCATGAGCAAAACAAATCCCAAACCAAATATTTGACATGGAAGTACCTTAGGCAAACCTAAGGGTGATCAAACAGGATTTTTTCAGACGGGTACACGACTCTGGCCGTTGCGCTTACAATGGTGCGGAAAACACAAATCCCAGCTCAGTGCCAAGAAGCCAGGACTACCCAGGCTGCTCCCACGGCCCTGATGTGGGGTGAACAGGGATCCTGGCAGTCCCTGGCTCATACTGGATCACCCCTGTGTGCTGGAGAGCCCCTGAGGCTGTGGCAGAGGCAAGGTGGTGATGCAGGGACCGTGACCCTCCCATCAGCAACAGCTCTGAAACAGTACGGGATTGTGTAACACAGTGCCTAACATAACCCTGACTTTGATTCCTGATTCAGCTCTTCCATTCAGATAAACAAAACGTTTCATACCCCAAACTGAGGATTTCTACTAAAGCCTTCCATAAACTGACTTCACAGGCTGTTTTTGTAATCTTTCCAGATTGCAAGAATCAAAACTGAGAGGTAAAAGAAGGCAACGCTTTTTTTTGTTTTGTTTTGTTTTTTTTTTTTGTTTTTTTTTTTATGGAAGCAAAGGAAAAGATTCTGAAAAGATTCTTCCCTTTACAGATGTCTCATGGCCCTTTCAGCTGTAGGGGAAGATATCATGACAACAGATTTTATGATTCTTGGCTTCATAATCACATGAAAATTGTGTTTTATCTGACATCAAAAGAATGAGCTGTTTTATCATCATGATGATGCTAAAGATCTTGCATCTGCTCAGATAAGTAACAATGCAAATAAGGAAATAAGGCATCAATGAAAAAAAAATCTCTTTTGTGTCCTTAGGCTGTACATGTGGTTTTTTAAACAATCAGCTCTATGAAGAAAGAGAACCAATACAGTGTCCATGTTCTAGATTAGAATTTAAGAAAAATGAATTTGTACAACTTTTTCATAGGCTTGAAACCTAGATTATTTTTAAATTTTGTCCCATATGACCTCAGTTATTTTGATAGCATTATACTAAATCTATGCCCCAAAACTGTAATCTTAGTTCCTGTGATTTCTTTCTCTTGAACATTTAAGTGAACATGATGAAATAGGCCATCTATATTGCACATAATTTATTGCAGATTCTCAGCATTGTTCAAGCAATAATTTAATTTATAATAATTGGTTTCGGTGGACCTCATCTAACTGGATTTCAGCAAAGCAATTAAAATGGTGCCATATAGGGAATTATTAACAAAAAATTCTGGCAGAAGCAGAGAGAAAAGGTGCTGAAAGGGGAAGCATCAGGGTAGAGAGAGGTTACAAGCACAGCTTCTCAAGCATCACTCCTAAGGCAGTCTGAAGTAAATACACTCACCAGCAACACTGTACAAGAAGAAGGAGCACATTAATGGAATTTGCTGATGACACAGAGCTGGGAAGGGCAGCAGAATGTCTCACAGGAAGAACTCAGGGAGCCGATTACTGAGAAATACCCTAAAGACATTTCATTAGACAAAGCTTAAGATCATGTACTTAAAAGGGGATTGTGTTTCCTGAGTGAGGTCTGGTGGAAACAAGGAGACAGAAAGTCTATTTTTATGGTGAAGCCTGGGAAATGGGAATTTCTAAAGCAGATTTCTCCACAGTACCCACAAGCTTGAGTCCAGCCCATGCAGTTAGGATTCTTAGTGCTGCCAACAACAGCAGGGGCCACAGGTACTTAGAAAAAATAACAGTATTTCTGGGTACCTTTTTGTAAACAGTTATTTAATTGGTATGGTACCTAACACAGCTTCTGTCAGGTCATTCTCTCAATTTTTATTGTTCTTCCTGTTAAATAATTACTTCCCACTGGAGGCAGATGGCAGGTATTGACTAGCTCATCCATAAAGGTGAGAGTATGGCAATCCCTCTCCTGCTCAGCTGTTGCCAGAGACACCTCTGGGTGTGGGGAGGGGTCTTGCAGAGCAAAGGTGCCCTCCTTCCACCTGCAGAGATCACTCAGCCTAGCTCTTTACTTCAGGGAAAAGACATTTCAGAGTTTTTCACACATCTGATGCGTTCCCAGCATGAAGGGTTGCTTTTCTGCCACCCACACTTTCTGGAAAAGTCTTTCCTGCCCTTTCATTGCCCACAATGATCCCTCAGAAGGGCTGGCTGGAGAGAAGTGCTCCCACACGGCTGGTGACATTTAAGCCATGTGGCAGATCCCCGTGCGCACTAATCCCGCTCCCACCAGCACAATAGCCGGCTTGGTGGGTGCAGGATGAAGCCCAGTGTGACATTTTCCTCCACCCCACGCTTCTTGGCTGAGTGGAGCTTTTGTGAGATGGCTGAGGCTGGAAAACCCCCATGGCTCCACCTGTTTCTGTGGGCTCCAGTCCCACGGTCGGCTGACCCTTTGCTGCAGTGATCTTCTCATGTCCTCCTTGCCCCAACAATGGAACCAGCTCCTGTGTGCTCCATTCAGAGTGAAAAAACCCTGCAATTAATTCAGGAAAAACATTACTTTTGGACAGGAGAATTTTGTTGAATGCTGTTGAGAAGTCAATATAATCTTCCAAGCAGGGATGTCACCCTCATTCCAATGGGGACCAAAACAAAGCAGGAAAAATTACCTGAAGCGGGGTATGATTGGAAATTCATTAGAAAAATAGGTTTGGTTTCTATGAACTTCTATTCATAGAAAAGACTTTCTTGAAACACCCTGATTTTAAAAGAGTTTTTATTGGAAAGGATTCTTTGACCCAGGTGCTAATTTTTGGTCAAGACCAAAGCAAGTGTGACCTGCTTGTCCCAGGAAAGTCAGAACAGCCAAGTTGTTGGGTAGGCTCCCTCTTCACAGCAGGAAAGCACAAACATGCCAGCTGAATAGGCTTTCTTAAGTGCACCCGATCCCCTCATTTTTAAGGATGTCCATTACTTCCTATCGTGGGAAATTTATTTTCCAAAGATGGGCAGGAACAGAAAAAGAATAGAAAATCTGGGAAAACAGCTAAAAGAAACCATTTTCTATCTATCTATCTCAGATTTAAACTCATCTAAGCTACCCCATTTAAACCTACCCCTTTCTGTATGATGACAACTATGGAATCATAAAATGGCTTGGATTGAAAAGGACTTTAAAGACCACATGGTTCCCATCCTCTGCCATGGGCAGAGACACCTTCCACTGCCCAGGTTGCACCTGGCCTTGAACACTTCTAGGGATGAGACATCCACAACTTCTCTAGGTTCCAGTTGCCCACCACCCCCACAGTAAAGATTCTTTTCCTAATACCTAATCTAAACCAAATCTCTTTCAGTTTGAAGCCATTCCTCCTCGCCCCGTCTTGTAGTCTCTCCATCTTTTTTGTAGGCTACCTTCAGGTACTGGAAGGCCACAATAAGGTCACCTGAAAGCCTTCTCCTTTCCAGGCAGAGCAGTCCCAATTCACTTTGCCCTTCCTCAACCTCAACTCAGAAGCAGGACTTTATGCTAGACAAGCCTTTACCAAACTGTTGCAAATGTGAACATTTTTCTGTTCTTCTGACCTGTCCATAGCAGTAAATATATCTGGCTTCAAAGGTAAAGATATGCAAAAAATCACAGAATATGCAGAGTTGGAAGGGACCCCCAAGGGTCATCGAGTCCAACTCGTGGCCCCACACAGGACACCCCAAGAGTCACACCCTGTGCCGAAGACACTGTCCAAACACTTCTTGAATTCAGGCTTGGGGCTGTGACCACTTCCCTGGGGAGCCTGTTCCAGTGCCCAATCACCCTCCGGGGGAAGAACCTCTTCCTGATATCCACCTTAAACCTCCCCTGACACAGCTTCATGCTGAGTTTCCTTGGGTCCTGGCACTGGTCACCAGAGGGAAGAGATTGGTGCCTGCCCCTCCTCTTCCCCTCATGAGGAAGCTGTAACTGCACTGAGGTCTCCCCTGAGTCTCCTCCAGGCTGAACAGACCAAGTGACCTCAGCCATTCCTCATGCAGCTTCCCCTCATGGCCCTCCTTTGGACACTCTCTAATACTTTAATGTCTTTTTTCTGTTTTGGCCCCCAGCACTGGAGGTGAGGCTGCCCCAGCTCAGAGCAGAGCAGGACAATCCCCTCCCTTGCCCAGCTGTGATGCTGTGCCTGATG
>PYHW01010466.1:1496983-1507935 GCA_013186435.1 Turdus rufiventris | reverse complement strand
GCTCAGAGCAGAGCAGGACAATCCCCTCCCTTGCCCAGCTGTGATGCTGTGCCTGATGCACCCCAGGACAGGCTTGGCCCTCCTGGCTGCCAGGGCACTGCTGAATCATGTTCAGCTTTACATCAACCAGTACCTAAATCATCTTCAAATTAACTTCTTCATGTGTGCAACCTGTGGAAATCACCAAATCTATGATAATGTGGCATTAAGCTGTTATAGGAAGTTGATTAGGTTGAGTTGAAAAAAAATTATTGTACCTTACTACTACTGTCACTCCAATACGAATTAACAATTTTCATACTCTTATCACAAATCAGTATTTCTTGTACATTGTACTTTTTGTATTCAAGTTGGTCAGGCTTGCTAGAAAAATATTCTGTCTTCACCAAATCCGCATTAATGGCGATTTCCAAAACTTAAATGAGAGCAAACAAGCTAATGTCATTAAAAAATATCTCAGATATTACATATTACATGTGCTATCTAAATGGACTATTTTAAATCGTTATTATCTGCTTGGTGAACTAATAAAAGTGCTTAACTTCTTGTAGATCTCTGCCTATGCACAAATCTTTTAAAAGGAATTTATTGTAAAAAAAACCCCAACATTTTCCATTAAAAGTTTGCACAGGAACATTCACACCCACACACACACACACCCCCCTTGAGCCACAACATATAATTACTGTTAGAGATCTTTAGATAAAAATCAAACAGTGTAAGCCTGCTTCATGGCTCAACCTATGCCCATTTAGTTAAAAATCAATCCACACCCAAAGCGTCACCGATAATTTTATCCTGGGAATAATCAGTGTTGATAATAATGTCTGGAGCATGTTACGGTATTTCTCTTCCCTTGTATAATAATTTACCTATCAAAGCCCACACTACCTTTGCCAGCAGGCACATAGCACATGCAACCTAATAGTCACCAGGTAAGACAGGAAAATACATCATCTGGGAGGAGGAGATCAGGAGGAGATCCTAATGCTCACTGTCACTTTTCTCTTTTGTATCTATCTATTAGATAAGTCACAGCCTGAACTTCACATCTGTGCTGCACACCGGCTTCGGAGCTGGCATTAATGTGCTCATTTGAAGAGATTTAAATCACTTCAGCTCCTAAGGTTTTCTTCTCCACTTGGTAGAACTAGGAATGGAAACGAACAGTATTATTCATAAAAACGCTACACACTGCACATCCATGAAACTGATCCTCCAGGAATCCTCCTCCTATGATACAAATCATACCGCCCTTTCACTCTCTGCTACTCTTCTCCATCCACACCTCCTTTTTCTTCCAGAAAAGCAAAGAAGCTTTTACCCACCCAGCACACTTTATGCACTCATTGAAAGCTTCTCTTCCCAAGGCCTGTGCATATTGCGTTGGCACGCTACCAAAACCTGCTAACAAATGGCAGATTAGTGGAAACACGGAAAAGAATTTCAAGCATGTATTATATTTGCTTGGGGTTCAGCCTGCAACTTTAAGATGAGGGCTGCCCTCTAAACAGGCAGGCCTGGGAATTCAGTTGCAAAACAATTACAGATGTAAGGAAAATACTCTTTCTCTGAGAAGGAAACTGGATGATATTCTGCAGTCTTCAGTAGGCTAAATTCAGTGTGTGCTGGGGAACAGCTCAGCAGGGTCTGTGTTTTCTCGAGACCTCACTTTCCATCTCCAGCAATACTCTCTGAGGGATTTATGGCAAATTAAGTAAAAATTTTAATATGTCAACCTCTTACAGATGCAGGAGTAGATTTAATCCTTTTCAATCACAGTCAAGACAGTGCCTCTACACCCATCTACTGTCTTGCCTTCATATACAATAATGAGGCACTTCATTCAGTTCTGCAGGTCATAGGCAGTCCCTGGCTGGACAATGAAATTTCAAGTGGCATGCCTGTATATAATTTAGTTACTTGTTTTCTTGATGAGCCTTATTTTGGCTGCACAGCTATCTTTCTCATATTTTGAGTTCTGGTTTTAAAAGAGCCTACTTTGCAGCATCAAAGCAAATATCCTCAGGATACAATTTTCAAACCTGTCTAGCATGCCCAACCTTGCTGCAGATGATTACACTGGCAGAATTACCCCTGACTCTGGTGGGCACAGGTGAAACAGTGATGAACTTCAGCACCACAGTTCTGCCCGTGTTATCTGAGATTTTCTTTTCTTTCCAAAACTGGAATGTTTGCACAGGGTGTGCAGCAGGAAAAAACTCTCCCACTCCTGATTACACTGAACTTGCTGCATATATTCCTAGGAAAAAAACCCAAAAAACCCATAAAAACCCAAACAAAAAATCCTGAGCAAAACAAGCAAACAAAGAAAAAACAACCAAAAAAACACAAAAAAAAAAAGACAAAAAAACCCAAACAAAAAATCCCCAAAAAAACCCCAAAAAACAAACAACAACAACCAAAAAAACCCACCAAAGCAAACAAACAAAAAAATAAACAAAACAAAGAAAACCACCAAACCCCACCTTGCTGACATTGCTCTAGAGGAAATGGCATCAACTTGTACCAGCAGAGGTTTAGACTGCATATTAGGAAAACTTATTTGTTTTATAACAAATAGACTTATTTTGGAAAAAAATGGTTGTCAAGCAGTGGAACAGGCTGCCCAGGGAAGTGGTGGAGTCACCACCCCTTGAGGTTTTTAAAAGACATAAAAATGTGGAACTTCAAGATGTGGCACTTCAAGATGTGGCTTAGTGGTGGACCTGGCAGTGCTAGGTTTACAGTTTGCCTTGAAGATCTTAAAGATCTATTCCAGCCTAAATGGTTCTGTGATTCTGTGAAAAGTTCTTAGCCTACAATCTGAGAAAGCAGTTGAGAACATGGGATCAGCGGATGGGAAATATGTCCAATAAATCAGGATTGATGTTCTCAAGCCCACACGACACAGTGTGCACTGTTAGAGGTCAGGAAAGTTGTATGGACAGCCATTTCAAAATGGAAAACTTTCTGCATCCAATGCTTCTCTAAAAACTGTGGGTCTCACTGTTGGCCTCAAAGGAACTTTTTTTATACTGCATCAACTAAAAGAAAAAGAAGATGGACTGACCTCAATTATGACCTTATACTGACTAGTTCACATTCCTCCATAGTTTATTTACCCTGAAGTTCATAAAAACAATGTGGCTTTTCAGCCTAATAGGTTATTTTCAGCTCTAACTAATCAGAGCTCATGACTGGCTTTAGAACTGCAAGAGTCATACAAAAGCTAAGATTGATTATTAGCATCCAAATATATAAAGTAATTAAGCCTACCAGAAATCCCAAAAACAATACACCAAAACAAAAACTTCCAACAGATGGGAGCAGAAGAAAATGGAAGGAAAATGAACAGCACCAAGGATTTTAATAAATTTGTATCTGAATGTCTTTACAAATAAGTAGCTGAAATGAAAGTGCAACCCAATACAGCACAAATACAAGAATGTCTGCATTGAAATTCCATAACTTTTCTTTATTCACTGTGATACATTCAAAGTGCTCCAGATAACAGCCATAGAGTAAAGGAAATTAAAACAAAAAGTCAGAAAAAGACCATCAGATACATATGGTGATTATTCATATTTCAAAGCATTAGTAACTGCTTGTATCTGAGTGCACCAAAAACCCACATGAGAGTCCACATTTTTGTACACTGCTTCTATAAAAATAATAATCGTAGGCAGCTCCAGCAAAAATGTTTGTCAGAACTAGAGCCAAAGCCACCACAAAGATAAAGCACCATCAGGCATATGTTTACAAATGCCGTAGTAATTAGTAGAGTGTAAAAAAGGCTTAGCTGAATTAACATTTTCCTTGTATTGGTGTAGCACAGGGAAGCTCTGCTTGGATTCATTCCTTCCCAGCTTTGATATTTCTCACCAGGGACTTGCATTTGTCCCACAACACCAAGCACCATGGGCAGCTTGGGAAGCTTCAGGAGTCAGTGAGTGATGGATGGAAGGGAAACCGGAGCCAGTGTCTATCCTCCTACTTTAAAAAAATAATCTTGGTGTGGCAGCCTGTCCTCAACCACGTTACTGGAATACAGTGGCACAATCCACCCACGAAAGGCTGTTTGTAGAGACCATGTTGACTTCCAATGAATGCTGTTTGCTGAGCTATTGTATTCAGCTGCACTGTTTTTACCTCAAAAAGACAGTTTTTCACAGCAAACTTGGGCTGCATCCTATAAAGTGGTTCTATTCCCACTGCAGAAATCCTGAACTGTGCATTTGCCAAGAATTATTTGTAACTCAACAGCTAGGTGAGGAGGAGGATTCCTATTCCAAAAACACAAAAAACGTTAGTCAGGATGCCCAAATTACACTGTCAAACAGGTATGGCTGAGAGACATTTTTAAGTCTAGGGTCCCTCCACGTGGTGTATTATTAGGTAAAACAGCAAGGATCTTCAACAAATAGGGGGGAAACTCAGTAAAGCCCTTGTCCTGCTCCCTCCTTTACCTGTTCTGCAGGCAGCAATTTAGACAGCAAGACTGAAGAAAGGCTTCCCCTCTGAAAATCTGAGCTGCTGACATGAGATTTTCCTTAAAAGACCTAAGTAGGTCATAAACAGAAAAGCCCGGTTCCCCACACTTTCTAGTATATTCATAGAGATCCTGCTCCTTCATAGGACCCAGCTCCTATAAAGATTTAATCCCATGTGCAATTTGTGTTTCCCAAAGCAGGATGTAATGGCACTGATCGTATGACCAACATCATCTTCACAGTCAAATCTTTGCAACATCAAGGTCTGTTTGCTCAAAAAGCATTTTCCTTAACTATGTTACTAATAAAGTCTCAAATCACTCAGGCTGAAAGGAAGTTAGAAGTGTTATGTGGTTATTTACCCTTCACGCTATTTGTGTGGCATTCATCTCCCACGGCGCATGCCTTGCCCTTTTCACACTCTCTTTTCTCATGCAGGAACACAAAGTTGTAATGTTTGGGTTGCAAACACCATTAAATGCCCCTCTTCAGCCCCCAACAGCATAGAAATATTTTCTTTTAAAAGTTCAGATCAAAGCATTTCTACTAATCCTAGGATTTATTAAAACAAACATTGTAGGCATGAGATAGTCAACAGCGTCCCTTTTACAAGATTCTTTGGAGACGGTTCTGTTTTCATACCGTTTACTGATCCGCCCCTAATTAATCTTCAGTTGCTCAGCTGCAAATTCAGCAAGTCCACCTGCTCCTTCCCCACCCAGCAGACTTCCTCCCCAGTTTCAGGTTGTAATGATAGCACCACACAGTCCCTGTCCTAAGAACAAGGTGGCTGGCTTGAAAAGCTACATTTCACCTCCCGACGTTACATGATCACATGCATTTGCAGCACAAGTCTAGCCTTTCCTCAGACGAGTAACTAAAACCAGTCATTAAGTGCTTTCAAGGAGTTTCATTGTCTTTATCCTTCCCTGCAGTCAAGGTAGTTGCCTTTGATCCAGTAACAGATCTGTGCGTATTTGAGGGGTGTAATGCGAACAGCTACATTGAAATCCTGCGGGGTGCCATTCATGTCCACCCACTGATGGCCTGAAAATATACCAATAATTTTTCGCTCCCATTTGTGATTCTGCCTCTTCCACATCCTCACATATACCCCAGATCCACTTGCACCCGGCTGGGCATCGCACTGCTGGTACAACAGGTCGTACGTTTCATCTTTGACATCACAGAAACGGTAAACCAGGTTTCCTGGACGGTCATTGTCGTAGCCAGAGAAGTGAATCCTCCCTCCAGGTAGGTGTCTCGCTGGTGGGCTCACACCTATCTTCATAAACTTTCTTTTATGTGGCTTTTTCAGCTCCAGCAGGGCATAGTCATAATCCATGCCAATGTCATTGGCATTGCCTTTGATCCATCCTTTGGGGACATGCGTCCGTTTCACTCGGATCCACTGGAATTTCATTTTCTCAGGCATTGCTGAGTTGGTGATATTGGACCCTTTGCTGCCATCCTTGTGTTTGGGCTTTAGGAACCCCACCCTCAGTTTCTGAGCTCCTTTGACGTAACTCTTTCCGTCATGGATACAATGAGCGGCAGTGAGAACATGCTTCTCAGCCACCAGCGTCCCCGTGCAACCTGTAGAGAGCTTCACTGATGTGGAGAATGGGTAATTCAACAAGAAGTCTTTCCCAAAAATGCTAAACCTGCTGTCATAGCCATAGATCTGCCTCTTAGTTCTAGATCTGCCTCGAGAGCCATCGCCGCCGCTGCTCAGAATATATATGCCCACTTCGGTTTCAGTGAGGCTGCCGTTAGCGTACAAGGTTTCGTAGGACAGGTAGTTCTTCACTTCTTCGTAAGTTGGCAGCGGAGAACTTTTGTGGCATGCTGGGCCACACGGAGATACCACTTCCAGTCTGGCTTCAGCATCGAACTGTGGTTTGTCCAAGTTCAGGGTAGACTGCGGCAGGATAACAGGAACTCTGTAAGACGGCCAAGTTGGCTTCCAGTGAGGACTGGAAGGCATCACATCTTTAGCAGCACACAAAAGGAGGATTAAAGTGGACAAGGCTGCCATTCTGAATGTCGGTCTGTGGAAAGCAAAAGCAAATACAGTTATTCACCCAAACTTGTTGCAAGATTATCCCACCTTGCTAAGAAGTGGCTTGCTAACCCAGTATAAATGCAGTAAGGGTCAAGCGATTTGAATGCAGTTAACTTAAATTAAGTAGCTCAGATTTCTCAGTGTCAAACTAATGCCTTAGCCTGAGTCTTGAAACAAGTGTCCCAGGTTAACACTGAAATGCAGGACATTTAACCCTGAGGTGTGCTGAGCCACTAATTTCCAGCTGACATCAGTGGGAAATTATAGTACTTGTCTTCACACAGTTTTTAAAAAAATCAGATTCTGTTTAAATCTATTCATCCAGTAAACAGAGCTCCTGCAAAGAGGAAATGTGTCTGTCTTCAGCTAGATTAGAACACTCTCTGAAAGCTCTCCCCTACTCTCTGACTTTGCTGAAAGATGTCCTTTACATCTCTTCACACTATTTGCTGTCCCAGCCACAGACATCAGGCTGATGGTAGGGGCAGGCGGTGGGGACAAAGAAGGTGACCTGACAGGGGCTGGGTTGCAGAACATGACCACAGAGGAGACTCACTTCCCCCTTGCAACTCACACCAGACAAAGGTTCTGCACCACGTGGCACTGGCTCTCCCCGAGGCTTACATGAGAAAGGGTGATATGATTACACATAGGCAGCTAATGAAGGGAGATTACAATTCTTGAGGGAATTTTCAGTTAACACACTGGCTTATTGCTTTATAAACTCAATTAATTAAAGATGCAAACCAACTCCCTCTGAGCACAGGGAGGCAAATGCGACTGTAAATGTGTTTATGAACCGCAGGCAGACTGCCTGAGACTGCAGAGAACAGCATGCACTAGTACTGTGTCAAAAAAATGTGTAACTTCAGTTTATTTGAAAATTAGCCATACAGCTGAATCGCTGCAGGAGGCTCTGTGCCCTGGGCGAGAAGGCAGGCAGGAGCTCCCTCACACAAAGATTATTCAAATGAAAGTTCACAACTATGTTGAGCTTACACATATTTAAAACCCTGCTGAGGTTACACTGATCACAACTGTGGGATCATTCCTGAAATGCCTCAAATGAGTAAACCAAAGCAAATCACACAGGAAATGACCACAGCTATCTAAGAATAAAAAAGAAAAATCTTTCTCTGCAACGCTTCGTGTAGGAATACTCCATTCCTAAATTGCACCAAAAAATACTTTGAAACCTACAGGCTGCTGATGTCCAGTGGTGTTCAACTCAAATATTGGGCCTAGAGTCTTAGATCTTTGGTACCATCCTCTTTGGGAACGGAGGCTGTCATTAAAGCACACAATGTTTAAAATATCAATTGACTCGTGCAAGATATCAAAAGACTTTAAGTCCAAAAAACAGATGGAGAGGAACAGAACTGATGCTGCTGAAACCCACAGAGAAAGGTACTGACTCTTTCAAAAGCGACCACACATTTTGCTGGCAAATTTTTTATTAACAAATAGGACACCTTTAAAGGAACATACTTTTTTCCTAGGTTAGTCTCTACCAAATGTGATGCTTTATACCTAACAGATGACTCATGCTGGCAGATACAAGCCATTTTAAATATTAGTCAGAATTACATAATTTTGGATGTCCCAAAATCAGAAAATACTTGGTATTTAAGGAAAACCACCAGCTTCTCTGACTCCTTCCACAGCATGGATGTGTCTGCATTTTGCCAGCTATGAAAGGAGAGAGCTTTGAATTGCTGTAAGGATGGCACAGGGAATACCTGCTGTATTATCAGATATATTGTTGTAGGACAGTGATTAGGAAGACAGAATAAAAGAGAAGGTAACATGGACAAATGATACTGCTCCATCCCCAGAAAGACAATACACACTGGCCTAAGTCAGCTGCTAGCTGTCCTGCTTGTGTCAGTGAGGCTGCATGCAGCAGTGCCTACTGGTTTCACAGCCAGAAATTGATTGAAGACTAGATCAGCTAAGCTGTGCATCAGGTAGCTGATCCCATCATTAAGAGCACATATTTCCATGCAGTTTGCCCTCACTGCCCTCAGCTTTCTTGGCAGATGGATTCTCTCTAAATGGCACCACTCATACCACTTCTTGGAGGTAAAGCCCGTTCATGCTAACTGAGCCTCTGCTGGCCTTTGGCTGGTTTATTTAGCTGGCAGGGGAAAAACAGAAGCATCTTGTCAGTTGTTATTTGCACAAGCAGCCAGATTCCCCTGTGCCTGTCACCACGGCCACCCGATGGAGGGACTGTGTGCCAAACAGCTCCTCTGCTTCCCCCAGATTATCATCTGGGCTGAGAAGAGAGATTACCTCACCCTGCAACCTGCTCTCCCTCATCTCCCCAGCATCACCACCACGGCACTGCCAGCACTTGGAAGGGTAGCTTCAGACAGCAGAGGGCAGCCGCCCTATGAAGAGAACAAGGCAGGAGACGGGACTCGAGCTGGTCCCAGAGAAAAGGCTCCAGGAGATGGAATTTGTGTCTGTGCTGCGCTGTGTACAGTGGTATTCAGCCCATTTTGCATCTCTGAGCCTCCCACACCCCTCCCCTGCTGACTCTGTGCTGTGATCACATTGCAGCTCTAGGGGATAAAAAAGCCTTTTCATCAGTTACAGAACTTTCCTATTTTTTAAAATGTTATTTAAACACAACAATAAAATACAGTTGTGAGTCTATACCTGACTGTAGAAGCTAAAATAGTGCTCATTCACTTAAGTCTTCATAGTTATAATCCATATGGAGACATAACTGGTACTAAATCAATAAATAGAATAAATATGTCTTATTTATAACAGGATGCAAAATAGTGCACAGTACCTCTTTCTGTGTAGACCCTTCCTTTAAAAAAATGAACAAATTGTAAAAGCAGTCTACATTTAAACAGAGACCTTTCAGTAAGGCTATTCTTTCCTTTTACTGTCTCTTTTCATTTGAAACACAATCAAAAAGCTGCGAAAAAACCCCAGGGTTAAAACTCTCCATCCTCAGGTACTTACTCTTGGGTGACCCTGAGAGGTGCTCTCAAGTTGAACAAACTGGTAAGAAGCGAGCTCTTCCCTGCACAGCTATCACAGAGCAGTACTGAATGAATTACGATGTGCTGCTCTACTGTAGCTCTGCTCTTCTGTTTCTATTTAAACTGTGTCATAAACTCAATCCACCCTTTGACTCAGCACAAAGCCCTGCTCTGACATCCAGCCTAGGAACCCCCTAGAAGCGGTTTGTACATAATCACACTCACTAATGGCATTAAAATTGTTTAGAGAATGGAAACAGTGACAGCTACCCCGGGGCTCCCCATGCTGCTAAAACACTTCACAGACACATTTTCCTGCTTGCTGTGGGCATTCATGCCCCCAAAGATAGATGCTGCTGAAAGAAAACTGCCTTGTTCAGGAGGGACATGAGTAATTTTCTAATAAGCAAGTAATTTTTCTGAAAGAGTTCACTACTTCAGGGGTGGTTCTTGTAATAGATGGTTAAATAACAATAAATCATGGATCATCTAGTATGCAAGCCCATGAACCAATCTCCATTACATTTTGAAATGAAGAAAGTTTTTCCACAGTGCTGGAAGCCAGAAAGATTAACATACCAAAAAAAAATGAAAACAGAAAACCAAGACAGTGAGAGAGAAAAATCTGCCTCAAACCAAATCATAAAGGAGAACTAAATCACTGTCAGTGCCGTGCCAAAATACCTCTGCTGCTTTTCCTGGTCACAGAACTTGTTAAAACACAGCAAAAGTAATGGAGTTGCACTTTAATAACTACAGAAGCCTTCCTGCCATTAAAACCTAACAGCTTTATTAGCCTGCTTGAGATGCTGAGGGTCGTGCGAGGGTTATGCTGCCTTACCTGCTCGACTGAGGGCTGTAGGAAGAGATGCCCTGGAAAAACTGGAACTAACTTTGATACTGGCAGGCCACGGGTGTGTCCATTAACACACACACACCGGGCACAGCAGCTATTTTGGCACGTGTGTCAGAGACATGCACGCACAGAGGAAAGGGAGCACAGTACGTGTTTCCATTTAGTCCAATTCCTAGGGCTGCCTCCTTCCACCCTCCTTTCTCTTTCCCTACATGTCAAGCAGCTTCGGTATCTCGGTACAAGAGCAAACTGCATTACAAGCAGACGGTGACGGTCAGTTTGAATAACGGGGTGAGCTGCAGGAAGAACCTGCATCCCCTGGGCTCCCAAACCACCTGAGTGACGGGGCAGCTGCACAGGCTGGGGCGCGGTGGGACCTTACCAACCCCTCGGACCTTGCTCGGAGCAGGAGGCAAAAAACAACTTCCCTAGGCTCCAGCAGCCGCTCCTCTGAAGAGCTCGTGTCATGCATGTCTTAAAAGGCCACCCCAAAAATACGAATGTACTCAGACACAGTGATGAATCCGAGTGCAGGA
>PYHW01010466.1:1423211-1495742 GCA_013186435.1 Turdus rufiventris | reverse complement strand
AAAAAAAAAAAAACAAAAAAAAAAAAAAAGAAAGAAAAATGTTTTTTTTTCAAAATTCAAATTTCATAGGAATCAATTTATTTGCGGTCTTCTACTGACCTTTTCAAACCTGCTGCCCTCACAAAGGATGAGGAGAGCCTGAAGCAAAGCAAAACCTTTGCCTCACCCGTGGACAATCTGTGAAGAGCCGAAATATGACAGGATCTTACATTCTCAGACATGATTTTTCTGATTTGTGTTTGCTTGGCCCTAGCACCATCCCCATCTGGGTCTACAGGAAGATTTTACCAAATGAATGGAAAAAGCACATATTTAAAAAAAAAAAAAAAAAAAAAAAAAAAGAAAAAGAAACTCCTCAGAGAGCTAGAGAATACTACTGGCGTTGGGAAAGGGCTGGTGACACCAGTGCAGCTACTGTTGGCCTCTTGGGCCACGAGGGAATGACCATGAAACAATGAACTGGAGTATCATCAGGCAGCACACAAGTCAGGCTGTCTGCAATGCCATGCTAACCACAGATCCCTTCCTGATCCAGCTCTGTGTCTAATCACATCCCAACAAGATGTGCAGTCCCACGGCTCAGAAGCTTTGCCCTGTACCCACATATCTGCTTATTTGCATGGATGGAAGGGCTGGCCCATGCCTTGTAGGGGTGAAAATGTTGTGAAGTTTGGTTAGAGTGGATCTCCAGGCTACAGCAGTCGTCCAGGTGGGTTTTTGCTTCCCATGGACATGCAGTCCCTTGTGTCACAGCTGCCATATGTGCTCCAGGGCCTTCCAGTCACAAATTCAAATAGACACAATCCTAGCTGATATGACGCTTATAGACGTTTTTAAAGGAGACAGGGGACAGAGATCCAGAGATGCTAAGATGTATATACTGGGACTCACCTCACTTAATTGTAGGGGTTTGGGATGTCCTGGGCTATCCATGATGCAATACAGGACTGCAAACCTTCTATGCCTGGAGCAGCAGCAGTGGAAATTGCCCTTGCCCATGGCAGGGTGTTTGGAACTAGAAGATCTCTGGTATCACTCCCACCCCAAACCATCCTATGATAATGTGATTCCATGAAGTGTATGTACAACACAGATGGATGAATAAGAACCACAAGACTTGGTGTCTACTGGTCCCCTCCTGAGAATGAAACCTTACACAAAGTGTTGGGTGAAATTTTTATGATGAAAGGAGTGGAGAAGAATGTTTAGTTTGAAATTTAGTTACGAGATGTTTTGTTGTCATAAAAGCTTCTGATTTCTGTTAGTTTTCATGTATACAATATACCATAGGATCAGAAAAGACAGTTTGTCTGGTCTATCTTTGGAAATAATGAACTACTGTCCTGTTCTATTGAGCATCTATTGACAAAATTTTATGTTTTAATTTTCTAATTTGAAAGAGGAAAAGAAACCAAATATAGATTTCTTTTCCCCCTATATGTATAATTCTTAAGAAACAAGGGCTCTGATGAAATTGGGCTGCACAAGTTTTTTTAAAAAAGAGTGAAGTCAAAGATCTGAATGTTACTGTGAGCCATTGTTGAGGCAAAGAGCAGAAAGTGACAACATACGTAAGGGTGAAGAGGTATTAGTTGTACTATATTGTCAAGTGATAACACACACGCTGACTTTTCAACACCCTGTGAGTAAGCTGAAAATGAAACAGTCTACAGGTGGGAGCCCTAATGAATGGCACTGTCAGGAGATAATTTCTCATGGTTGAAGAAATCTTTTATTCTGCAGGGAAGTGAAGTAACCTGGCATTATGGTCCTGTGCCAGATTCCGCTGCAGACAATGAAGTGATTTCAGAGGCCACTGAGTCTGGAAGGAAGAATGACAACCCACAGCTGGCTCAAATGAGTCTCTCCATTGCTGACTGCTGATGCAATGCAGAAGAAAAGTCCTTGGAGTTCCCCACTGCAGTGGCAGCTCTCCAGCCTGCTCCCTCTACTTTCCCTGGGACACAGACCCCTCCTCACTGATGCCTGTTCCCTGAAATGATTTTTAACTGTCAGAGAAAGTTAAAGGTGAAGACGCTCTCTATCCCCTTAAAAACAGTCTATTTTTATCTGTCAAGAATAATGCAGACTTGGACTTTGGAGAAGCAAGTATTTGTCTCATCCCTGCCCCTGCTTCAGTTCAGGATTTCAGGAAGGCTCTGCTGCCACAGTTCCCAAATCCGTGCAACAAGTGTGAGAGCATATCCTATCTCAATGAAGTGTCATAATGATAATTACAGTGGTGACTCTCCCATGATTGGGTGCTGTGCTGATGGGAAGGGGAAGGCCAAACATTCGCCTCAGATGTGCTGCACCACAAGATGATACCACTAGGAGAGGGGGAATTCTTCCTCAAGTTCTTCAAGACAGGATGCAAGGGTGGTGGGGGATGTACTTATTCTAAGTTCCCAGAAGCAAAATGCTTTTACTGTCAGCTCTGAAAGGAAGCACGTCAGGACTGGAAATCTGAGTTGTTTAGTTTATGGAAAAGATTGCCAAGTCGGAAAACTGACAGCTGAATGTATACAATATCCTTCCTGTGTTGGCAAAAATCTTGCCATCAGCAAGTGACATTGTGGAACAGCATGGAGGAAGGCCCTAGCCTTGCAGGGGATTCCACTGATGAATAAAGACAAATAAAAGCTAGTCGTGACCATTCTACGTTCCTTTTGCAGGTCTTAAGGGGCTACCTCAGAGGGCAAATAATCACATTATAAAATGGGGATGTAAGTTAGGCCAGGCAATCCTTCCTTAAAAGCACTAATTTTATTTTGCTGTCTGTCATGAGAGGTTAAATCTAACTTTTTAGTGCCTACAGTTACATGAATTGAAGCCCAGTCAGTGTGTCCATCTTCTTCCTGGATGGATAATTACATTTGAGCAGCTAGTTGCAATTCACTCAGATGGGGAAAAGTTTCTACTGCACAGGTCCACCTGCAGACTTAACTGCAAATAAAAGGCTTTGCCTTTACAGAAAGTTTCTAAATCTGCTGGAAGACTGATCTACTATTACATGGGAAACACAAGAGGTAACATTGGACTGAAAATACAATTCGTTTAGGAATGATTTTGTAGCTGTTTTCCCCCGCACCAGAATTTTCAACTTAAAGTCTTAATGGGATTATCCATATCTGTCAGATGTGGCATGGGATTCTCTAAATAGAGTATAATAAGTAGATAGTTTTGATCAAACTATGAGGATCATAGAAGGAAGAAAAAGAGGATTAATATCTTGAATTCAGCTTGTTTCAAAATTCACAGCTATATATATTATATATGCTCTTAACTATTGAGAATTCCTGCCATTCATATTATTGAAAACATTTCTGATGAGTGATATTTAAACTAACAGTACCTCTTTAATTTCATGATAGTGAAAACTTGTTGAAACAAAACAGGCATCTGGATTTGCTCCAGCAAGACTGAGATTCTTTTAAGACACTCATCTTCACCATTTGAATAAACAGCATATCACTACAGTGAAGTAATCCCAAAATGACACCGTAAAAATAAAACATCCACTGCAACTGCACTCTCTGAGAACTTCAGGAATTTCCTGAAAAAGGGGATCTTCAGTGTTATGCAAAATTGGATTAGATTCATCACTACTGTTTTTGTTTTCATGCCAGCCTGTGTCTATCTGCTGGGTTCACATTCTGCCAGTGGTGTCACTGCTCTGTCTGGTGGTTTTGAATCCACCATGTGCTCATTTAAGAACAGTGAGCTGCAACATTTTCTAAGTGCTGTATGTGACCATGAAGCTACTGTATATTCATAAGGTCGTTGAGGATATTAGCAGACATTTTTTCAGCTCCTGTTGGAGATAGCACTAACCTCATGCCCAGCTTGTTTTAAGAGAATCCCATATTCAAGCAACATGGCAAAACAGAAGGGTCTCCCTGCAGTGAGAGCCCACCCTGAGAGCAGGGAAAGGCCTTTCCTATCCCATTGCACAGCCAGAATTGGTGGCATTTCTAGTGAGAGCTTGAGGTCATAATAATTTTGGTGCCTGGTCATCTTGCAGCAGCATGAAGGCACCTTGAGGTTAGCAGTGTGACTCTGAAAGACCACATCATATTTCAGACTGTTTTAGCTATGGTCTAAACAAGGGAGTGTTCTTGTGAAGATCAATGCAATGGATGTAGGCCCTGTGGGGACAATAAATTCAGGTCTATCTCCCCATCTTAGGGAGGCAAAAAAAAAAGGAAAACTAACCAGGGATTAGAACTTTTTTTTTTTTTTTTTAATGGTTCTGTCTCAATTTCTTGGTCAAATAAGCTTTTGAAGGTAGAATTTTTGTGAGTCAATATAATGTCCCATGGATAAGTGCTGCTAAAGGAAATGAAGGCCCAAGGCAAGCAGGAGGGATCAAAGCCAGCACAGCCAGCACATGAGGCCATCAGTAAGGGGCTTCTGTTGTGAAACATGAAGAGGAATCGTAGTATAAGCAGGAGAGGTCAGTTAGGATTAGCTTGGGAACAAGTAAGCAAGATCAGCCTTGGCTAGTTTTAGCCATCTAAAACTTATGTCCATAGCCTAGGGAAGGAGAGGAGAGGAGGCACTCCAGCCTACCTGTGTTAGATGATGATGTTATTATGGAGTTACAATCTGGAGTTATTTTCTCTTGGGCATCAATAGAGGCAGCCTAGACAGCTTGTGTGGAGTGGACATGCTCCTCACCAGAGAATTGCTCTTGGGTGGCTCTTGTTCAACATCTTGTCAAGATGAACTTGGGTTGTTTTCCAAATCGGTGTATCCAGCTATAAAGAGAATGATGATTTTTCTCCCAAAGAGGCAACCTGTTTCACTAACCTATGATCCTTTTCTTTCCCATGTGACAGATGACATCTTTCATTTGCAAGGTAGTAACTGCAATTTTATGCTTCTCAGCTGTGACTGCAGCTGCAGGACTGAGTTTAGGTCTGGATAGCTAGCTCCACGTGAGACATAGACAGATTGGAGATAAATAAGGGGAAAGAAAGGAAATTAAAGGTGAATAAAGAAAACTTGCATAGTTTATGATAGGATGAATCTAACAGTCTGCACTTGCAGTGCAGAGTATATAGGACCCTAAGGAGGAATTATTTCACATGGCACTAAGGAGTATAATGACAAGAGTTTACTGCGATGAGATTAGAAAAGACGTATTTGGGCTAAACCTCACCAGAAAAATCGCTGACTGTGTGAACTGGTTGTGAAATAGTATCCCAGGGGATTTCTTCCCCCTGGATATATAAACTATGTGAGGCAAAACATCAGGAAGGGAAGACTAATCTGAATATCATGTAGCAGTTTAGGCAATCCAATAGATCTTTCCCAGCACTAATTACTCCAATCTACAGATCAAAGCGTAGAAGATAGGTAAACCATTTGATGATATGTCTTGCAGAGACATGTCCCATGAGAAATATTTCTAGCAAGTCTTATGACTTATTTGTGACACAGTTTGCCTTTGAATGCATTTCAAAGCTCAAAGATGAATATACGAAAATAACCCTGTGCTGCTCCATACAATGAAACAGGTACTTACTGGTGGTCTCTTAATATTTCCTCTCTGTCTCCAAAAAGTCAAATATATGCACTCAGCCTATACTCTTTCATTTAACCTGGGCTCCCTTTGGAGCCAAGGAGAGAGATTTAAATGGAAACATTTAGTTTTTAATTACATGTATACAGCCTCACACAAGACAAATCAGATAAAGACACTACAAACCCAAGACTGGGACCAGGTTTGCACCAGGATCTGAGTCATGCATCAACCCTGTAAATATCAATTAAAATTTCACATTACTTTCTCATTATCATTGAAAATACAAACTAAGACAAGCAGAATATAGATATCTACCTACACTTACCAAT
This sequence comes from Turdus rufiventris, assembly GCA_013186435.1. NCBI lineage: Eukaryota > Metazoa > Chordata > Aves > Passeriformes > Turdidae > Turdus > Turdus rufiventris. Next base: position 1,489,883 of record PYHW01010466.1, on the reverse strand, counting down.
AGCCTAAGGCAGTAAGTCTGAGAGGCATCCTGAACAACTCTGTGGCAACATTGCATGGCCACCTTGGCAGGAGACTTCCTAGGAAAGAAAAGGAGTGAGCAGCACACCCAACAAAGACATCCACATTGGTACAACTGGAATGGCAGTTTAGCTGCTCTCAGGAGAAATAAAGCTCCATAAACTGCCCTCGGCCTAGTTTATTAGTAGGAAGATCCCATATAACTTCTGACTGGAGTAGTGGAATCTGGGCAATGAGGAAACACCCTGTCCAGCAGTACCTTAGGTGATGCAAAACACTTGGGTGTTTCAACTGATAGTCGAGTTACCCACACAAAGAGGGTTTTATAGCTGGGATGAAGCACTGAGATCCAGCCTGACTTCCTGCATTACCCATGGAGTTCTCTGCCTCTGGCTGCTAATCTTGTTTGAGCTAGAAAGATATTTTAAAGAACAGTCAGTCTTGAGCTAAAAATTATCACAGTGTAGGTGTACATTACAGCCTTTAGTTCATCATTGTCTAGTTATTTCTATTTATGCTTCAGCTGCTTAGCAAGATATCTTAAGGTCAAAGGCCCTAAAAGTCCTAGTGTACTGTATCAGTGTATATATATATATGTGTGTGTGTGTGTGTGTGTGTGTGTGTATGTGCGTGTGTTATTCTGAAACCTGCACTTATCTCAAGAGCTGAATTATACTTTGACAAAATCTGTTTCCATAAATCTTAATTATATTACTTTGATCATTTGTGAAATGTACTGTCAATCTGATTATGTGATCTGAGATTTAAATCAAGTTAAAAAAAGCCCACAGTTCTTGTGGTCATTCCATATATCTTATTCAAATACTCATATCACCCTCACTTTCTGCCAAACTTTTATAGTTTTCCTTCTGTTTTAGGACTAATTGAAAACTGACAGTGATGATCAAGGATCTTGAAAGGTTTCTGAGAACTCCTGATTTTAAAAATTCTAGTTTTAGAAATGGCTGTGAATAACAATACTTATTCTTAGAGTTATGCCTTTGTTACCTAGCAAGGCTAACATATATTTTCTGTGTTGATTTTCAGTCTAGGTAACTGCTGTAGGTAATTTTAGATAGTCCCCACTGTCACTTTGGGAAATCCAGAATAGATCAATCAGCCTAAGTCACTTTCTCTATACAGTGCGGAGAGATGTTTTAAGTAGATACTTATGCTGTGGTTCAAAAATATTTGAGATCAATGGTTTCCCTTACCAGTGACAGAAAGAGCTGATGCCCTTTTTTGATGTACAATTTCTGCTATTTTGAGATCATTATTTGCTGTTTTAGTTATAGCAAGTGATTTAAACTGTCCAGTCACAGAAATCTTGCCACTAAATTTGGTAATACGTGTTGGGTCAAGTTGATGTTTATTGGTGACCAGACAAATTCTTTTTGCTTATTTTCCAGACTGAGTATTAGCTGAAGTAAATTAGATATTTTCTTCCTTGCAAGTCTCTTGGTTGCTTTGCTGATTCCTTTCATGGTGTTTTAAATCTGTGCTAATGAGTGCTTTTTCTCTAGTTTCTCTCTGCTCTTTTTCTACCAGCTTAATGCCTCAGCCAGATCCCAGAGAAGTCTTTATGCCCCTCTCTTGATCTGGAGCCCATATAATGAAGCTGAGGCTTAGATTTTCCTTTTAAGCGCAATAAACACCCTCTCTTGCAGAATATCCAGCAAGGACCATCTTCTGCCTTTGAACAGGCTGTGACTTCTTGTACAAGAACATGTACAGGTTAAGACTTCCACAGTGATCTTTCCTATTTGCTCTGGTTTTTTTTCTAAGCATTTTGTGTGTAGATGGCTGAAGAAAACAATTAATACCAAGTTTAGTGATTATGTGCAAGAGTGGTTTGATTCTGCTCTCAGAGACAAGTGAAAAACAATGGAATCACACAATGCTTAGAAAAAAAACATGGGCAGGGACACCTTCCACTAGACCAGGTTGCTACATCCAACCTGACCTTGAACACTTCCAGGGATGAGGCATCCACAATTTCTCTGGGCAAGCTATGCCAGTGACTTGCGCCCTCACAGTAAAGAATCTCTTCCTTATATCTAATCTAAACATTCTCTCTTTCATTTTAAAGCCATTCGCCCTTGTCCTGTCACTGCATGCCCTTGTAAAAAGTCCCTCCTCAGCTTTCTTGCAGGTCCCTTTCAGGCACTGGAAGGTCACAATAAGGTCACCTCAGAGCCTTCTCTTCTCTTGGCTAAAATGACCCCATCTCTCTCTGCCTTTACTCACAGGAGAGGTGTTCCTTCCCTCCAGTAATTTCTGTGGCTCTCCAACAGGTCCATGTTCTTTCTTGTGGTGAGGAGCCCAGAGCTGGATGCGGCACTGCAGGTGGGGTCCCATGAGGGCAAAGCAGAGGGGCAGGATCACCTACCTTGACCTGCTAGCCATGCTGCTTCTGATACAGCCCAGGATACACTTGGCTTTCCAGGCAACAAGTGCACATTGCCAGCTTATGTCTGGCCTGCCAGGGAAAACAAGCAACCTTTTTTTTCTCACTTTCTTCCGACATCTAATAAAAAATACATTCCTGCAAATTTTCATATGTTGTTTACCATATTTTCTTTATTTATTTACCATGTCAAACCTGGCTTGACAGATCTGTGGCATTCAGAATATTAATTTCCTTGAGGACTTACTCAAGTCCTTTACTTGCATTGAAGAGATGGGTTGGATAAAAATAATTAGGGTAAAATGTAAGAGTTTGGGATGTGCAGATGAACTTATATAGTACTGTGTATCTTTTACTGTATCAATCTGAAACTATAAAAGGCATGAATTATAATAAGCATAAAGTCCTGATACAAAAGATACTACCTGCATGCATAACTCAGTGTACACTAACTTTACTGGTTTGGAGACACATCATTAACGTATTTGAAAAAAATACTTCACAAGCACTTGTTTAAATATTTCCTGCATTGCCAGCATGCAGGAACAAGGATACAATTCTCCATTGTACTGCAACAGGCATGATTATAAATGGAAAAGCAGTTTTAAAATAACAAATTCTCTATTATGTTTCATTAAAAGCCAGCTGTTTGCTACCAGCAATGAACACAGAAGGGTCTGTGACAGCAACACTCCAAGTTATACTTTGTCTAAGTGTACACTGCTTATAGTGTTGGAAGTATATGCTGGTAGTGCTGACCTGTTCCATTATATGACTTTCAAACAAACTCTCTTTTACCCTTGCTGTAAAGCTAAGTACATTTTTTTCCAAAGTTCCTAGTAAATAATCACCAAATCTCCGTTTACAAAAATAGAACGGAGCAGAAATTCCTAACCCAGGCTTTGGGTCCGGACAAACGGTCGCAAATGTTTAAATATTTGATTGGAGAAAAGCCAAATTTTGAATGTCATGGAGAGCAGCCAGTGCCAAGCATCCAATTCTCCTACAGGGCCTGAATGCTGGAGCTGGGGCTAATTGTTTACCCAGTCTGTCTGCCCGGGCAAACAAGCTCCTGGAGGCTGGTTGCTGTGAGCCTGCTCGGATCCCCATTCCTCAGCCTTTATGTACTTATTAGGCTTACAATGAAGGACGGCAGCGAGGCAGGCGCAGACGCTGACAAAGACGGGAAATGCCAGGCCAGAATGAAATCAGTGAGTGAGTGCTCTTGTTCTGAATGTGAATACGGAGCTTCTGTTGTGAGGGCAGAGGAGTGGCAGGAGGAGGCTGAGGTGAAGTTGAATCCCCTATACTCCACTCATCGGGGAAAGCTGACGGCTGACTGAGCCCTGATTAGGACCTGCCAGCCTGATCCTGCGGGCAGTATTCTCATTGGAATAAATGGGAGCTCTGTCTGATTAGGAACAGTATTGTATTATGTTGGTTCATGTATTATTTGTATTTCTCTGGAATCCACAAGTTTTAACTCTGTTTGGAACTGCACTGTGCTATACATTATAAAACTGGAAAAAAGGAGATACTTTCTTACCCTATTTGCAATCATGATAGGAAAAAATGGTCTATCTGTCTAATTTTGCACACTGTGTAACTGGCATCTAGAATAGAGTCAGCATCCCAGAACCTCCTTTCAGTAGGTAATATTACTCTAATTTAATTGGGTTTCTTAGTTACATTCCTAACTTTAAGACTTAACTCACCTTTGAATTTCATATTCTTCCATATTCCATATTCCTCATAGTAGTTTCAAGAGACTGTCAGATTCTGTAGTAAGCCCCTGTGTCATTCAGCAAAGGACATAACTTTTAATTTGTCTCTAATGTGCTTGAGGAGATAATAAATTTTTAGAACTGATTTTATTATTTCCTGGAAATGTCTGAGGAACAGAATGTAAAAGAAATGTGGAACTGGAAAACAGCAGCTTTTGAGGTGAAACTGTTTCTTTCTTGGAAATTTATCTGAGGAGCTGTTTGTTTCCTCATGGTGGTTAATTAATGTCATAGTTTGACAGAGATCATGAAGTGTGGGAATTGAAGAGAGACTGTCAGTGTAGAAAACAAGCTCTGTGCTTTCCCTTGGAGATCAGTGGTGAACCTTTTGTGCATCAGTACCCTGCTCCTTTAGTGTGCAGCAGTGCCTGTGCTGAGGCAAGGGGACCCCCAGGTCTTCCTCACTCAGTTTCTGGCCTTTCTGCTGAGTTGTCTGATAAATATGTTTAAAAGTGCTGCTGCTGGAAGATGAATTCATATTACAAGCCTGTGTCTCAAATTGCCAGCTGTCAGTAACTCTGGTTGCTGCTGCCTTGGACCTGATTTGAATGCCTGACAAAAGGGGAAAGCTCCATGTGCCATTGTCTGGCTCTAGGAAAAAGCTCCTCTGGCTCTTTTCTAACCTACTGAGGAAGACTTTAAAGTAGGTTCATCTGTGGAGGAGATGAAATCACAGAGGAGGCAGGGCATTGGGAAGGCCCTTATGTTCCCCAGAAGCAGAGGTCATCCTGAGGAGTTCCTGAATCCTAATACACCACCTGGGAAATAAATAGGAGAACTGGAGGGCTGTGCAGCTGTGGAGCTATGCCATCACTGCAATTACAGAGGTGTGGGCTGTTGGCATGGCTGGAGTGCATAGGTGTACTCAGGTGGAGCTATAACATGCACCTCACTCTTCAGGAAATACAGAGGAGATGGGAAGAAGGCTGGGCTCAGTCAAGGGGAGCTCTAATGTGCGGGATGACTAGGTATCTCCAGAGGTCCTTTATAAAGTAAATTTCTCTACAATTCCCCATGATACATTTTCCTTGGAGGGTTATCCCTTGTCAGGAGCCCATCTTACATTGCCCATTTTCCCTTGTCACAGTTTATTCCCACTGCATTCTGCTGGAAAACATTTTTCCCTCTTGGTCACTTGCTAAAATTAGTGATAAAACTGGAATTAGGAAGACACTGCCAAGAAGACAAGTTTCTGACATCCTCTGTTGAAAAATCACTTGTGTCTGGGAATATTGATCAGGATTTATTGATTTTTGAAATCTCACATTCAGTTGTTTCTTGCAAGTGTTGGTTTCCAGAGGAAAATGCAGCAACCTAAGAAACTGCAATTGGCTAAAAGCTAAAAGTAGAAGTAGGACAGGTTTTCTGATCTAGAAGTAAACATTTTTGTACTTCAAAATATTAGGAGCCCAAAAGTCTGCTAGGGTGCAGTCACAACAAGAATTTAAAGCTGTAAATCTCTTGAAGGGATGGACTGGGATAGAAGGCACTAAGAGAAAGCAGTGGGATAAACTGCTGTACTGACATCTCCAAGTTGCTTTACCCTTAACTGGACTTTCCTTGAAATGTCTGATGATACTTTTCCTTCCCCAGTCCTTCATGTCTGCTCTGGCCTTGTGGCCTCAGCTCTGGAGCCATCAGAAGAGGGAGCTTTTGCCCCTGCTGCCCAGAATCCCACAATCATTCCCATGCCCAGCTGCAGGCAGTAGCATTTTCTGTTGTTACAGCAGATAGCAACCTGGAATAAAAATCCATGTTGAAAGCAGCTTTGCAAACCAATATTTGAAGGACTACTACAGTCAGAGCCATAGCATAAAGGCATACCTTGTGAAATTTTGAAAGCTTGTATTTAACCTTTTTCTTAAAGCCTTTCAGGAACTACTCAGACCAGTCACTTTGCCTATTCAATTATATTTCCAGCGGATGAAAACGTACATCCAAGGATAAAAGCAGGTAATTGTTTTATTAGATTGTTGTTTCAATGCAGTGGATAGGAAGTACATAGTTTCACGCTCAACTGCTCTGGATAGTACTTACAGCCTCCTCTTTATTTGGATGCCAAGCCTGCTAGACCCTGTCACAAATAGCCTTCTGCAAGTYAGAACACTGGAATGGAAGACAGTTGCCACCTTAATTCTGCATTTATGTTTTCCAGTGATTGCCAAGGAAGAATTCCTTTGGTGCTGAGCTGGGAATGACTGCAAATTGGCACAGCCTTTGTCACTTAGTGATTACTCTGTGGTCAGAAGAACAACTTTTCCATAACAGATTTTTCCAATAAGCTGAACACAGACAAGTTCAAATGCTCTATGGAGTTATGGAACTGGGCACTGCTCCTGTCTGCCAGCAGAAGAAAGGGAATGGCGATAAGAAAATGATAAAGCAAGCTATGTATAGGTAACTGTGCTGATACTTTATTTTTTCCATCTCTGATCTTCCCACTGTAGGCTCCAGATCTTTGTATGAAGAAAAGAAGCTGTACAAAATAGGATGGATGCACAATGCCATAAGGAAATTTGGACCAAGTTACCTGCAGCTGAGAGGTGCCATTTGCCAGAGTCTGTAGGGGTCCAGTGCAGTGCAGTGAGCAGCTGGAACCTTGGGAGGCAAAGAAGAGTTACTGGGATACAGCAATCAAATCAAATTCGCGTATGAACTTGAATGTCTCAAGGACAAGAAACCAGTGGCTAGGCAGGGGTTTGTGCCAACCTTTCTAAAATGTCAGCATTGCTCATGCTCCATGGCTCAGGGATAAATTATCTCTTCTGGGTCAGGCAGCCTGAAAATATCCCTCTGGTGCAAACAGGTGATCCAAAACCTGGCAACTCAGCTAATCCCATGCCCTGTGTATATGTCTCTGTGAACGTGCTGCAACATAAGGCTGGACCTACATACTTGGCTAAGAGCAAGAGGAGACACAGATACACAGCTTGTGTCACCAGAGCTGAGGAGGAGCTGTGGGCAGTGCTAATGAGGAGAGCAGCTGCCTCCACAACTCCCCCCAGGTAAATCCTCACTGCAAAAGGACAGCTAATTCCTCCATCACAGATGTCAGTGCTGAGGTCTCCTCAAAGCAGAAGACTTTCTTACTCAGTCATTTTGCACTGTCCCTGGAAATGTGTCACTGTGGAAAGTTCCTTTCCACCTATTTGCTGGATTGTACCAAATAATGCAGCTATAATTAAAGAATCTATGACTGCCCGAAAATATTCTGACATAATTTTTTCCTATTTCATCTGCATTCAGAACTTCCTCTGTAACAGTGCTGACTTTGATGGTATTTTGGATTGACTTCTTTGACTGATTTTTTATTTCACAACAAGCTGTTGTCTCCAAACATATTTTGTTCTATATTACATTATATTAATACTCCCCAAAGCTAAATCCATAATAGTATTCTTTGTTTTCACTATAGTAGGACTGACATTAAAAGATTGGCATTTCATGTGGAATGGAAACTTGAGGTTTCAGATAGATTTAATCACCTTTAGTTAATCCCTTATTATAATATAGACTAAAACATTAGGGCTAGGGGCTTACACCTGTTCCATAGAATACAGCTGTATTCTCATAAAAGCAGGAAGACATGATTGTTTCATAAAATAATCTGAACCTCCATGAAAAATTTGGTTGGAAATCAGAAAACGTACTTAGAGCCAAAATCAGTCAATAGAGATTCTGTGTCTGTTTGCTGCTTACTTGAACTGTTTGAACTTAAACTCTCACTGTCATGGAGAGGAAAATGGAATATATTAACATTGATGAGCAAGGTTGGCAAGCTGTATCAATAAGCTGTTTGGAGTGAGGAACAATGTACACAGCTACACTGACCGCCCCTTGCACTTCACTGAGTGAACTTCCTCCTCATTTTCTGGGGGACCCTGTTGGAGGAATGATCCTGACCAGCTTTTTTATTTATAGCCACAACAAAGCCAAAGTTTTTGAGTTTTTGCATCTAATAAAACACAAAACGCAGTGAGAAACCCAGAAGTACAGCATCTTCTAGTAGATAATCACTTGCAGTGCCTTTGGTAGTTGGGAGTTAGAAAGAAAAATTTTCCCATGCCAAGGAAAGGTGAGGGGCCAGTAGCTTAGCTTGCATCACTTATCTTTTCCAGAGTCACAAGCCAAACCACTGCTATAGATTTCCCCCCTCCCACTCACTGGGCTTTTTAATGTGAGAAATATCTTCCCAGGGAAAGCAGTGGTTACACAGTCATATGGGATCCTGCCTTACTCATACTGTTGGTAGCTGTTTTATGAAACAGGGCAGAGATGCTAGAGTTACCCTCAGGCTGGGTTCTCTCTTGTAAGCAGCAGCAGGAGAAGTCAGGGAGTAGTAGACAGGCTCCAAAAGATCCTCCCATTCATCTCAGGGAGTGGCTTTTATTGGACTAAGCAGCAGGGATACATCCTGCTGTGTATTATGGCCCATGCACTGCCAGGCGATCAGGGGACATAAATCTGAAGACCAAACCCCCTGTGCTCCCTGAAGACCCTGAAATCCTTTTGTAAGACAAAGCTGTTCAGTTCTGAGCCTTAGACAAATCCCAGTCAAAGTACAATGTGTTTATCTGCCATGCTTTGCCAGCAGCAGTAGGACACTTACCCATCACTCTCTGACCTTAGCAGCGGATGCTTGAGCATCTGCTCTGCCCAGCACCAACCTAGCTGAGAGTATTCCAGTGCTAAGCAGAGCATTCTTTAAGTATTAAATTATAAAATGTTTTGAGAATGTCACACAATAAATTGCAAGCTTTTTGAAATCCCTGAGCCTATCCGATAGAACCTGAAACACAAGGAAGGGGGCTGGGTGAGCCCAGATAGCTCTGGCACCACAGGCCATGAGCAGCTTGCTCATTGCTCTGGAGAGTGCCAAGAGGGGAGCCACAGCTCAGGGCGCTTGGGTTGTCCCCTAGTTCACCTGAGCAGGGTAGGCATTAGGCACTTGCACTGTGTTTGTGCCTCAGGAGGTGTCAGCAGCCCCAGTTACCTGATGTGCTCTGTGTGCACATAAGGCTGCCGTGGATGTGAATGGGCAGGGAGGATGTGCTGTACAGAAGGAGTAGAAGGGTCTGTAGAGCTCACCCACATGCTAGGGAGGATGGCTTTCTACAAAGGCAGAGCTGTCTGCTGGGGCTTTAGAAGGAAATAGAAAAGTAAGGTGGCAACCTGAGTTTAATATGTGGAGCTCCTCTTTTCCCTCCTAGGCTGCTTTGCTTTTTTGTCACTAAGCACAACAGCATTTCCTTCAAAATGTGTCCCAGTGGAGACATAGCAGAAGAGGGAGTCGAAGCAATGTGAGTTGGTGTACCCTCACCTGCAGGAGCAAAGGCAGAGCTGTTGGTTGATAGGTGTGCTGGACATGCAGATGAAATGAGTCAATCTTTTCCTAAAAACCTTTCCCACAAAAAACTCCCAACCAAACAACCAAGTAACCAACCAACCAACCAACAAAACAGATTAAATGAGAACTGAGGCCATTTGAAGAAGTCTTAGCTCTTATTTTCACTGTTCTGCCAAGACTCTCAAACACTGAAAAGATTTTCTTGACTCTGCTATATATTAATATTCTACAAAGGCTGGTAAAGACAAAAATAGGATGGAAGTAACATCACAAAAGGAAAGCTGTAGGCCTATGCTGTTCAGGATATTAAACCTTTGGAAGCTTTTCTTTGAGATTGAGAGAGGGGATTGTCCCCCTCTGCTCTGCACTGGTGTAGCCTCACCTCAAGTCCTATGTACAGTTTAGGGCACCACGATATGAGAAAGACATTAAGCCATTAGAGAGTGTCCAAAGGAGAGCAATGAGGATGGTGAAGGGCATTGAAGGGAAGCCATATGAGAAGCAGCGGAGGGAACTTGGTCTGTTCAGCCTGGAAGAGGCTGAGGGGAGACCTCACTGCTGTTACAGCTTCCTCATGAGGGGAAGAGGAGGGGCAGGCACCGATCTCTTCCTTCTGGTGACCAGTGACAGGACCTGAGAGAATGGCCTGAAGCTGTGTTTGGAGAGGTTTAGGGTGGATATTAGAAAAAGGTTCTTCCCCTAGAGGGTGTTTGGGCACTGGAACAGCTCCCCAGGGCAGTGGTCACAGCCCCATCCTGACAGAGTTCAAGGAGCATTTGGACAATGTTCTCAGGCACATGGTGTGACTCATTGGGGATGTCCTGTGCAGGGTTAAGAATGGGACTCAATGATCCTGATGGTTCCCTTCTAACTTCAGCATATTCTGTGACTCTGTGAGATCTTGCAGGAGAGTTAGGGCAGTGGGAGCCACAACGCTCTTGTCACTCTGTTCCCTGGAAAGTCTGCCCAAAGTTGTGCCAACATGGAAAGTTAAGACAGTCTTTAGGAGGATAACTGTCCTGATACATCTTCCATCTCTTTTTCTCTCCTGTTTCTATTGTTAGTTGTATCTAGTAACCAAACCGTGACTGATGAGCTGTAAAGGTGTATGACAACAGTGAGACATTTTTCTTCCTTGCGCAGTCTCTAGATTCACCACCAAGTTCCCAGTCCCAAAGCACTGTCTGTGGACACTCATGGATACAATGTGAAATAAATTCATTTCAGGCTTCACCCAAGGCCCCTGCTTTGGGCCACTCTGACTCACAGGAACCCACAGTAATGCCTACAACACCACAGTGGGGTTTTTTTATTGTTTTCCTCTGAATTAAGGCCACAGTAATAACAGTGTCATGAGACCAGCACCAAACAGAAGAAACCCTGCCAAGTGAAGCTGTACTTATGTGCAATGTGAAATCAGCAAGGAAAGGAACTGCCCAGAGACTAAAACATTTCCATGTTAAACTTATGATTTAATACTTTTGTAAGTTAAACCTTAATATGGGTAAAGCTATCTTCAAAACAGAGCCAGTGCAGAGTTGATCCAAAAGTCAACAGGACAAAAGAATCTAGAACAAAAATCTGAGCCAAACCACTGCTGCTGATAATGTCTGGCAAGAAAATTCACCTCAGAGAAGAGCTTGAGGACAAAACTCCATTTAAAAACACAAATCAGACCTTGCCCTTTTCTTACTGTCTCTGTGCCTTTATTCTCACCAGATGTAAAAGACTCATGATCTTGGAGGCCTGGGATAGAGTTTCTAAAAGGGCCCTGAAGGATCAGGATTGCTTCTGGGATTCAGATTCCAGCCTGAACTGCAGCTGACCTTGCCAACTTGGAGGCACAAGGACAGAAATCTTTAAGTGAATCTGGCCCAAATGCTATTTACTGACAGAGAGCTGGTCTTGAGCTTGCCAGCTATTAATTGTAGTTTGACAAATTACAAAGGCTTCCTGTCGTCCATCAGGGTATCCACTTCTCATTATTCTGGGCTAACAGTCTGTAAAATGAAAAGGCAAACAGAGCTTCATTAAAACAAAGCAAGACACTTCCTTGGCCAGCAGGTTTGGAAGAGTAGGAACCGAGTCCCAGGGGCTGCACTTCCAGCTCCATCTCTGAACAGAAATATGGGGGAAAGAAAGGACAAACCATGCTTTCACCTCTCCATACCTCATCCACACATTCAACGAGCAGGGACACACACTGCTACTCAGAGTCATCTTAGAATGTTATGGAAGTGATTTAAAATTATAAAATAGTCTGTGATGCTGGGTGGATGCAGACACCACATTCTGATATTCCAAAACCATCCATATTGACTTTCAAAGCTCTAAATGTCTTTATTAATGGTCATTATTTATTAGTGATGCCAGGATGTGGGTATTAAAACCAATATCATAAATTAATTAATTTATCATCTGGCAGAGCACAAGGGAAAATACACTCCTCTGTTCTAATCCATCTTGGCTTCCATTGTTTGCCCAAATTCCTCTGCCCTGACTGTACACCTACAGCTGAGGCAGCTACTGAAGAAGGTAACACCTAAGTCTTCCACTGCAGAGAGACAGACAGACACCTTCAGGAGTGATTCAGACCCTGTCTGGGCTGACTCAAACTCCGAAAGTGTCTTTTTCTTTCCAGGTCCTAGACTTGGTCTGTATTAGGAAGTTAAATGTGTCCAAGCTCCAGGCCTGAGACCAGACTGCACCATGCAATTGCCAGTCAAGTAAATCTTCCTGCTGTCCTAATCAAGGTGTCTGTATTGGGTCATGGCAGGTCCCCAGGTCGTGACAGGGCAGTGTTCGAGCATGGCTAGTGCCCTTCCCTACACCAGTGTCAAGGGCCCTTCTGACAGCACAGCAGCACTCCAAATCCTGTGCCCTGCAGCATCCCCTGGCTTGTTGAATTTATTAGTGGAGGTGCACCCTTAGATGTAGGAGATAAGTTTGTGAAGTTAGCTGAGATGTGCTAGGACAACACAACTATGTGAGGGATGGGGCTAATTCTTTCCATTCTGTAGCCATGTGACAATCCTACTTGTTAGGAAATAGGGATAGACCAACATCTAAGTTGTCAAGGTAAGTCTGTATAAACAAAATACTTGAAAGGAACTCAGCAGAACCTCATACATCTCCCAGCCTTTGCACACAGCTGCAGAGTGCTGTGTGTACCTGATACACAAGTTCAAAGGATTCTGAGTATCTGGGACTTGTCCATAGCCTGACTGTGAGTCAAACCTAGGAATGCAAGTCAGGATGTCTGAGCCACCACCCCCTGCCTGAACCAGGAGACTGCAGCGCCTCTCAACTGTAGTCGGAGCTCGTTTGATCCCACTGCTATAACCACCCCCTAATGAGGACCAGATACATCAGCCTCCACAAGGAGACAGGGAAAAGGAGGGAGGATTTCCTCCCTAATACCATAGAAAGAAGAGTAGTTCCTGGAATATTTACCAAGCCACTGAACCAAAACTTTGTTTTTATGTTTTGTTTTTCAGAGCTTTTCAGGTCCTCTTTTTACTTGATAGCTATTTCACAGCCCAAAGCCTTGAGTCGTTCACTAGAAACCTGTGATGCAAAGGAAACATGGCCACATCTGATGTCCCAGCATCCAAAAGCAACTGCTAGTGCAAAATCATATGAAGTAAGAAGTGTGGGAGTACTTGCATGTATGAACCTACTGTCCTTAATCCTCAGCATTTAGAATACTGGTTTTAATTTGCCTTAAAATATTTTTTAAAAAAATAACTAAAACTTTAGATGCCAAGTAAGAAAAACTGCACTAGATTTGGCCCTTGAAGTGCTTTGATTTGATTTGATTTGAATGTGACTATTTGGATCACATGGCTAGTAAAAGGTATATGCCTCGGAGTGGCAGCTTTTATTCTTTTAGGGCAATCAGCATGCCCTCAGTGCAAAGGATTAAATCAAAACTAAATTAAATGGCATACTACAGAGAAGGCTGGCTGTGTACTTTTCAATATGGACAAAGCAATCCTTCTCCTCAGTGGTAAAAATTCATGCTAGTGCAGAGACCCAGCACAAAGCCTAGACACCACTTAACATCCTGCTGAGGGTTTAAGCGTTGGCTACGCTTTGTGCTGAGCCTCAGTAATGGATGGAATATCACCCACAAGAAGAACAGGGACAAACTGCATTTATATTTTGCCTGGGTCTGATTCTGTATTTCCAAAGCCCTTTTTTGGTGGGAATTCACAGTCAGCATGAGATATAGGATGTGACTTTACATCACCTCATACCTGAAAAGTGCCTTCATAATGAAAGGGGCACACAGATATATTATGCAGGATAATATTTCTTCAAGGTAAATGGACACCGCACTTAAAATATCTCCAGACCAACTATCACCCATCAAAGACAGTGCCACTCTCGTGAAGGTGAGTGTGACATGAAGGAAAGTTTCACCTGAAGGAAATGGTGTGACATGAGTAATTTTGGCTCAGGGTCTCTCATAGGGACTACGCAATCCGTGTCTTCATTCCCAGACTAAGAAGCACTGTGCCTGTACCATGGCCATGCAAACTGATCTGTGCATGCAGTTCCCTTGGGATCTTGCTACAGAAACTATTGGGACTTCAGCTGAGTTACCAATGCTGGTTCGTCACTCAGGTATCACTTTATTTTTTCCTATAATGGGTATGTTTGCGTCCCAGATTCTGCCCTCAGGGAAGAGGGTGCAGATGATGTTTGTGGCTATTCTGAACTTCCCATAATCTACTGGCATTTCCAGCCAGGGCAATCATGTGGGTTGGCTGCTGTAAGAATGAGTGACTGGGTTTGCCCGTGGTGTCATTTCTACACAGCTGCTTCAGCCCTCTCTTCTATAGTTGCTGCTTCTCATGGATTTTCACAAAAGTAAACTCAACTGGAAGTTGAAACTCCCCAGCTCATCACAGCACAGGCCTGTTTGGTACAAGATACCAAGCTGAATCCTGGAGGTAAGAGAAGGGATACAGGAGGCAAGATATGATATGTGTGCATGGGGAGGACTAAAAGTCTTTGTTTAGATAGGTTTAAATAAGAGAACAAGAGAAAATGCAGGGGATCAGAATAAGCAGGGGATCAGTTGCAGAATTCACTGCAAAAATCATGACAGACACAGCTAAGATGTATACTTCCCACAAGTATAAAGATATTAGGCAGTAAAACTGCCTTGGAAACTAAATCCACATTTGTTTTAATGTACCATCCCAGGTGTGAAGCAGAACAGCTTCACTCAGCAGGGCTGGTGCACTCAGGCTCCCTAACATCGATGGAGCCCTGGGCAGAAGCCAGCTGTCAGTTTCAAGCTCCAGGCTTTTCCCTGTTCATATCAGAGAGTGAGCCAAGGAAACCAGAGAGCATGAGAGATATTTTCACATTTTCCCCATAGATTTTGCCACGAGTCTAACACTGAGTGGCAGTTAGCTCCAGGACTGACATAGCAGAGTGGACAGAGGGCTGTTATGTCCAGCATCCTCGTCCCAAAAACCTGAAGCACCAGATGCTGCTAGGGAGGATACCAGAAACTCTGTGTAATCTGATCCCAGAAGAACTTAATACTTCATCAGTTCCAAAAATCTGATTTTGGTTGGGTAGGTTTTTTTGGTTTTTTTTTTTTTTTTGGCTTCTGAAATATTTTCCCCATTCCTCTGGATATTCTCACTGGCCATATAAATGCATTGGCCCTTCCAAGAATCCTGCTAAACTCTTGCTATTAATGGCTGTGTCTAGACCACTAAATTAAACAGGGCCACAACACCACTTCTGACACTGCTCCATGCCTTTCTGTGTTATTTCATGGCCCCTTGACATGGATCAGCATCAGCCAGCAGAAAACACATACCTGTTAGCACAGTGCAGAGAACAGCACATTCTTGGGACTATTCCCAAAAGGTAGGCTGGGTGTGGCTACCCTGTTTTTAGGGGTAAAAGAGTTCAGTCAGGTGGGTATGAATCATAACATGCCTTTGGCTTGGTGCCAGGCAGCAGTCACTGGTCTGCTGCATTTGGTAGCACAGCTGCAGCCAGTGGGATTTTAAATAACAAGCTCCATGGACCAGTTAAGCACACCGGGAGAAGCATCACTGGGTAGCTTTTGAAGAAATCTCATGATATGTACATAGTAGCCTGATCACCTTTAGGGGAAGAAGACAACATTTCCACTGAGGACTTGGTGCTATGTCAAAGTACATGCTGTGCAATGAGGGTTGTGCCACACTTTTCAAACATTATCAGCAACCTAAGATTAAACATGCACAAAGAAGGCTTAGCACTGTCCCTCCCAAATACCTCCCATCCCTGTAGGCATATTCAAGGCTTGCTCAAAACAGCTTGGCTTAAATCTATCAGTCATCTTCAAGATAAACACAAAAACTTTCTCACCTGAGGTGCTTTTACATGAGTATCCAAATGGGAGGGTTTGGATTGCCTCAGCCAGCTGCCACTATGAACAGCCCTCGTCAAACTGACAGCACGCAGGTATTTTCACAGAGGCAGGGAACACCCCTTAGAGTGCCATAAGGCTCCTCTGCCTGGTCCTGCAGTCCACTCTGAACCCAGTTTGAAATGTCTGCATCCTAACCACATTTACACATACTTTTCTAAGAACAGGAGGAAACTGTCCACAAAGTCTCTGTTGACCTTAGTAACACAAACACAAAAATATTTGCAGTCAAGTAGCAGAAAATTTGTCCAAAAGAGTATTGAGTAACCCTCCTTGAGGAGGGGAGTGTCTGTAGAGTCAGTGGGAATTGACACTGATGTCTCAGAGGACTTGGGAATACCAGGGACAAGGCACACCAAAAAAGGCATAAGTAAATATTTAACTGAAGACTGCAAGAACTTTTCCTTTTAGGTAAATCACTCTCCATATCTGAGTTCACCCCAAGGGGAAAAGGGCAGAGGGCAATTAAGTGGACATCACCCAAGTAATTCCAAGAAACAAAGATTATTGCTTATGGGAAAATCATTAACCAAAGTGAAAAATTAGCAGTTTGAAAAAGAATTGGGAAATGGATGACACTGTCTTAAATAGAAATGGGAAGTGGGTGTTCCATTAACTACATCTGACTTGAAGCAGTCTGCTCCCTCTGGCATTTACCCCTGCAAGCAGTTCTTCCCACCAAGAGACAGAGATGGGTATGTTTGCGAGAAAAGATCCTAAGAGGTACATCCAAATCCTGTTCCTCAGGAGATGACAGGGAATTCTGCCCCCTGAAATCAGTGCAAATCCAATTTGCTCTGAAACATGCATCCCTTTCCCTCCATGCATGGAATTCTGTTGTGTTCCTCTGTTGCATCCAAACCCAGGCCCCAAGAAAGTGGATGGATGCACCCAGTAGAAGAAATATGAAGCAAGACTGATAGATCCATGCCTTGCCCTGATGGCTTAGGAAAAGCATCTATGACTTTTATTTACTTACCCTTGCAGGAAAGTTTGATTAATATGGTAGGTACACAGTTCTTCCCAGAAGAGTAGGGTGGTGATAATTCAAGACTCCAAAAAAACAAAAAGTGGAAAAGCTAAAAGATGTGTTTCTCTCTAAGACTTAAGCACTACTGAAATCAATTGGAAGGTTATTGCTGCCCTTGATAGGAACAAGAGTTTACCTTGAGACACCTATTTCCTTTTAAAGAATTTCAGACGGCAAAAAAAAAAATCTTATTTTTCCACTGCTGGTTTTAAAGTTTCACAAATGACACTTTTACCAGGACTTATTTCACTACAGTGAAAAACTCTTCTACTTCACTTTAACATTAAACATTGTGCAAACTCATTCTGGCTGAAAGGGTGGTCATTTTTTTATGTTGGATAGTTCTTATGACAAACAACTAAAATATGCATCTGGAGCTCTTGGGCTTGTGGGACTTAAATCATTAAAATATTTTTATGGGGAAAAAATTGTAAGATGGAAAACTACACTTTTGCTCTGAGGGAAAGTTCATTCAACTGTACAGTATTCAGGGCACACAAACCCACTATTAAAGCATAATATGCCTCAGATGCACTACTTACATGTACATTTCCCACATCTCTGTGAGTGTGCTTGCGTGTGCAATGTTTACACAACCTCTATTGCATTTAGCCACATTTACTTTTTTATTCAGTAGCCCAGTTTGAACTGGAACCACTGGTTTTTGAATATGTAAGGATCAAAATCCATAGATAGATAGATAGATAGATAGATAGATAGATAGATAGATAAAGAAGAGTAGAGCCTTTTTCACACCAAATAGGGGCATGTAAACACAAATTTTTATTTAGCCATGAGAAAGATTACTACTGGGCATCCTGCAGCTTTGGTGCTTCCCTAAACTGAGGAACAATGCAATGATGATTTTTAAAACTATCTCCGCATCATAAACTGAATGAACATGCTAAAAAAAGGCCCAGTGGCACTTAGCTGCTTTCTTGGCTTTGTCTCCTACACTTTTGCTAATCCCTTACTAACAGAGTGGGTGAGTGATCTCACCATACACCAGCAGTGCCAGTGACTGCTTGCTTGGGATGGAGGGTATCCATAACATACATGAATGTTGGGAAATATCTGTTGGAATGGCTTAGCTGAACTCAAACATCTGCCTGCAGCACAGAAAGAAAGGAAGGCTCCTAAACTACTGAGTGCATAGACCCTAAAGGAAAAGGTTAGCAGTCCCTAACTCCTCCTCCACCTAAGAGGCTAATGATTTATTTACATGGAGTGTTTTATAATACATGAGGGATGCCTTGTCATCTGGGCTTGGATAAAAAAAAACCAAAAAAAAGCCCCACAACCTGTAGCTATTGGCATGAAATTCAGCTCTCTCTCTTTTTCCCAGGGCAGTTTTATAATATCCATATTTCTTTTTAATATAGGGTCCAAGAAAGGAAAAATAACTTTGGGCTGTTTTTCAGTGTGTCTTATAAGGAAAGTCCATGAAATATATGGGGAAACAACTGACTGCAGACTATCAGTGCCAAAACCATGGTAATTTATATGACTAGCTGAATAAAAGCAATGTCAATACTGTGACTTTGCCATCTGTCCAACAAGATGCACCTCAGGTAACAATCAACATGCATTTGCTAAAACTCCTCTCACAGTGCCATGGAAGGGATCCACCTTCATCTCAGGGTCAGTTCACACATTTTGGCTGGCAGATATGAAAGGTGAAGTTGTTTTATATTAGCGTGTACAGTTGATGGGCAGTGATTCATCAAGCTGGTGTAACATAGCCCTCTTGTTGCATTCCTGCTCTCTGTTTTGGATGCCTGAAATAGAAACTCCATTTTCCCTCCCAAACCCCCAAGTTCAATGCCTCAGTGCTGTTCTATGGCATGAAACCGTGAACATTAAGCTCTGTGCAAGAATGTCCAGATGATAAAGCCCTTAGTACTACCATTATCTAAGTCTGTCCTTCCCTTTTCCTTCTCTTCCCTTGCTATACGATGAAGCTGCTAGATACATCTCAATTGACTGGTCTTTGTCTACTTGCACTGGTTCTCTCTATCAGCACTTCCAATGCCCTACTCCTCTTCAAGGTGTTTCTACTGCATTCATCACAATAATATGTAGAAACTTACTTTCTGTATCTTTACCTGTCTTTTTTTTCCCCTCTCCATGCCTTCTTCCAGGTATCTGTCACACCCCGCTGTTGCCATACCCATACTCAGTAGGTATCACAAGCATTTCTCTAGGAATAGTCTCAGGTTCAGTGTGTGGTTTCATGATGTATTCAGTGATGTTGGAGTCAGGAAACAGAAGGAGCAAGGTATGGAGAAAAGTAGAGGTGAGAAAAACAACCAGTGACTTTCAACAGTTCTGATGAAAGCCTATGCTGCACCAACCTGTTTGCCTCCATGTAAATAATGTCTTAGCATTTAAAGCATGCCATGGACCTTGCTATTTGGAAGTAAGTAGCATAGGAACCCAGGAAAACATCTGTTAAAATGCAACCTCAGTGCCTGCTGGTCCCTTTACCTGAAGTCTCTCAGAACAGATGTTGCCTTCAAGCTATAGTTACTTAAAATTTCACAGCATGAATGAACATGTGGCTCAGAGAAAGCAGCCACTGAAACACAGGAGAGTCCCTGTTAGCTGTGGATTTCACGGAACTCTGTGGCTCAGAGTTCGGGTTCCATCTGGTAGGAGTTGGTGGCCTGGGCAAATGTGGGTAGATTTACACCAAGAGATTAATTAATCATGGGCCTGTTTTACAATGAGTTCTAGTCTTTGGAAGAAGAAGGGCAGTCACTATTAAAGTAAATATTTTTTTGCTTCAATGAGCTAAAAAAGATATTTTCTTAAATCTTATCTAACATAGGAAAATCTTCAAGTGAATAAATAAGGCAGACAGCTTCTGTGAAGTTATCAAGTAGAAAAACAGCCCATTTGTGAATTGAATGTATTAAACCAGAATTCTCTGTAGTATGATTTTTTTAGAGATGGCAAATTGGTCCAGATTATATGATTTATCATTTTCCCAGGCATATTCCTGATGAGTGTACTCTGTCAAGTCTAGCTGAAACTCTGACAAGGGACGGAGTTTTCTCTGGTTCCTATGGATAATTATTGTGCTTCTTCCACGAGAGGGAACTTTGTTATTACTTATTTTATATTATTCACTACTGATCTATATATTCATCTTTATTCCATTTTCCAGTAATACATTATGCAATAAAACATCTGGCATTTGGTATTTGTTCTCCCATCCCTTCCCTGCGGGTAAAGGTGAGCACACTGCAGCATGTTATGTTCCAGTGGGAGCTGGGACTGAGTATGTTCAGTTTTTTGGGTTATTTTTATTTTCTTATACATGTTAATAATCCCATGGATTTACACGATTCTATGTTTGTGGTTCTTATTGGTTCACTCTGTGAGATAATATCAGTTTAACACTTCTGCCTTTTGGACATTTGTGACTTTCAGGACTTGTTCAGTCAGTGAGGGAAGCTCAGCACCTGCAACCAGCAAACAGGGATGCCTGTGGCTGCTGGGGCTCCTCAGACAATGTCCAAGGTCCAGCTCTGCCCCAACTTCTACATGGTCATGGAAAAACCACTGTGCAATGGGAAGGGATAGCATCCTTCCCCCACAGGCTGCTTTATACCCCATAAGCTTTGAGAGGACCACACCACATCTAATTCCAGTCTTGTCTCAGGCATTTGAGTTAGGTTATCCTCAGAGCAGGACAGCAGCAACGTGTTTTGATAGATGAGGTTCACTCTTTTAAGCTTCTTGGGATTCTCTTCCCTTCTCTTGTTGCCAATTGCATTTTTCACTTACCACTCCTGATCCCAGCATTTCTTCCCAGCCCTCTTCCCCTGTTTGTGTAGAGATCCACTATGAGGTTGTGGCTCTGCTTTAGGAAATTATTCCCATGTGAGTTTTGTGTCAGATTCTCAGAGAAATTCCCAGATGACACACATGTAGCTGGCACACTCAAGAGCGAAGCAAGCTTAGTGCTAGCAGAACTCACAGATGCAAGGCCAGGTTACTTACCCTGCCCCTGTGTTTTTATTTTCATGTCAGGGAGATCAGAACCTGTCCCAGTGACAAAGTAATCCAGGAGAACAGATGGAAAGGACAGAAGAGCACGTGCCCACTTCTCAAACAGCTTTGCAGAGTAAACAAAAATGCCTTCTCCTGTCTTGATTGTTTCTCGATGTTGGCCTTTTTACATCTATAAAATCAGGTGTGATCTCTCTTGCTGTATCTCTGCCAGGATTGCAGGCAGCACCAGCCATCACTGAGAGTTGTTTTTCCAGATATAACCTGTCAAAATGGAAGGAATGAGTCAGTGCCGTGAAGAGGAAGAACAACACAATTAACACCTATTTCATGTGTGTTCTTGCCTCTTTTTTTGCAGATGAGAGTCTTGAACTGTTGGGGTTTTCAGCACTGGGATTCCTGGGTGTCCTAACTGTGCAGTAGTATTGATGGGATCTAGACACACACATCCTGAGGTGCAGACTTGACCTGTAGGATTGTTAGGAAAATTCTCCTTCTTAGCACCTTTTCAAAGGCTGCTTTCCAGCCCCAACTTTGGAAGATGACTAAAGCTGGTTGTGGAAGAGAGAGAGCCCGTGACAGGCTCCTGCTGCTGACACAGGTTTGTTTTTAGAAGCCGAATGTTGGTGTCCTGCCAAGCTGGATACCTGGCACTGGGAGCGCAGATGTGATCCTGCCCTGTGAGGATGTTTATGCACTACAGGCTGTTTCCTATAGGTGGAGTGAGTTGTTTAATGCTCTGTGGTGGTTCATCACGTTTGCAGGGTTATTTGGTAGGTACAGCATCACTCAGGGCATTCTGAAAAATTCATTTCAAAACAAGTTATTGACATATAATATTAAGAAAAAATGGTCTCCAGCCTTCAGAGAATGGAAGGAAAATTTCCTGTCGAAGGAAGTTCTGAAGACAGTGGGATTGCTACAGAGTTAATTAATAGAGGTTTATAACAGTATTTCAGCTGTTTCTAATCACTCATCATCTCCCTCCAGTATTCCAGGGACTCAGGATGGGCAGACTCTGTGATCTCAGCTTTGTTTGTTATTTGGAAGGGAAAAAAAAATTCCTTGCTTTTCAGACTTTCAGCACTCTAAGAATCTTCTTGTCTCAAAACCCACTCACTGGCAAAGCCATTGCTCCCACCCTCTGTTAACATCCAAAATCTCTCATATGACAAGAACATTCTCTATCTGATGCTGAAGAGTCCCTGTTACTGAATGTTGCAGATTAAATGTCTTATGCTTATGCCTGTGAGCATGTTCTTGAGGGGTTAATTGGGATGTAGGTTCACAGAGAATCTGGTAACTGCTGGAGCATCCCGGTAGCTGCTGGAGCATACTCCATGGTCAATGTGGTCTGATCCAGGGAGCTTGTTCCCTGGCGCCAGGGGATCAAGTGTGCAAAGGGCTGTTTCCACAAAATAGCTGAGGTTTTGTAAGTTCACGGCGAGTGAACCTTCCAGTCAGATGCTGATGAGACCGTATCCTGTTAGTGTGCTCCCCAGGATAAGTCTCAAATATTCAACTAGGATTCTTATCAGACAAATAAAATAATAGTTAAAACTACCCAGAGACATCTAATGTTCTGGAATTAGCCTTAAAAAGGAATAGCTTATAAACAGGATTGTGTTTTGAAACTAACTTTTGACACAGAGAAGTGACTCCGATGTAATTCTTCTGGGTGTGGATATAAAATACCGGATCTGGCTTGGTTCTTAGAGACCATTGAGCATCTACACAAACATTCTTCCCATATAGAATCATACAATAGTTTTGGATTGGGCTGTTAAAGATCATCTAGCTTCAAACTCTCTGCCATTGTGTTCAGATCCAGCTACTGAGAGATGCTTCTGCCTAAATTAAGGTGCAAGCAGGAACATATGTGAAAGTCAATAATACAATTTTATTTAACAATAAATGTGAGGTAGAGAGAGAGAAAGAAATAGAAAAGTGAGAAGAGAGAGAGAGAATCAAGCAGCAGATAGTCTGAAGCCATGGATCCAGCAGCATCCTGTACTGTTCGTCCTTCTTCACCCTGAATTTCTTGGTGGTGGAGGTCCTGAGGTCATTCAAAACTTTTCACTCTTTATACACCTTAGCAAATAATGGTTCTCTTATTCTATTGGTTAAATCATTCCCTCACTTCTAATGTTAATTAGCCCACTAATTAGCTCTTTCTCTTTTTTTGAGTTCAGTCAGTTTCTTGGGTTGCTGGTCTGTAAGTTAGGGGTCACAGTCTCCCCCTGGCAGAATTGCCCTTTACCCCATCCGAGATTATTTCAGCTGAGTTGGCTTTCCAAGTGGGCCATAAATTCTGCATTTTTTGGTGTCCATTATCAGTGATACATTCTTCTCCCCAGCTTTGTTAACCTTCCCCTAGGTCTGAGATAACACCCAAGACAATAGTACCACCTTTATCTTATTTCAGGTTCCTGCTGTGGCAGCTTAACTTACAGTCCAGGTTCCAAGTATATTCAGGGGGCTTTGATGGTCATTGGTGGTCACAGATGTCATGTGTCCCATAACTTGGAGTGACCTTTGTCTGACCAGTGATATGCATACAAGCTGTTACTTCTTTATACAGTTATCACAGTGTAAATTTTTGTCTGTATGTGTTACCCAGGATGTGCTAACCAGATCTCACCTCCACCAGGACTGCAGTTAGTGCCATCCTGTCACTCCCTTCTGTATTGATGGAAAAGTCCTTCTGTGCCCTTCACAGGGTTTGAGACAGGCGACTGTGGTCTCTAAGTCTTTACACATAGGCAGGGACCCTTTCACTTCAGCAGGTTGGTCAAAATCCCATCTAGCCTGGCCTTGAACACGTCCGTGGTGGGACATCCACAGTCCTCTGGGCAACCTGTGCCAGTACCTGACCACCCTCACAGAAAAGAATTTCCTCCCAGTATCTGATCTAAACTTGCCCTCCCACAGCTTAAAACCATTCCCCCTTGTCCTATCACTACGTACCCTTGTAGAAAGTTCCTCTAAAGCTTAATTGTTGTGTCTTTTCTGAGGTGTGGTTCACAGCAAGCTAAACGAAGGTACATGGGCAGGTAATGGCCAATGTTTACTGGCACAAGGAAAGAGCAGCTGAAAGGGCTCTTAAACCAAATCATAACTATTAGATTTTTTTTATTAGTCTTGCCCGCTATTTTCTGTATGCATGTTTTGCTGATAATCCTCAAGCTGAGCCAAAATATGTATCATGAACTGTTCTGACCTTACTCAGAACAGTTTTATATGTTTGCATTCGTGCCTGTAAAAAACGCTGTCTCATAACCCAAATCTGAACATTGCCATATGTATTTTCCACATCGTAAAAGCGTGTGACGTCATTCACCTCTGAGCATTAAAGGCAGCACTGATCAGTGGCAGGGACAGAATGTGCTGCCCTTGATCACAGTGGGCCATGCCCTAAGAAATCTGTTAAAAGGACTTTATACTACCAACAATGGCCCTAGATTAATCCAAAAAGGAAAAAGAAGAGAAGCTGCAACTTAACAAACTTCCACACAAAACGAAAGCCTAAGCCCTCTCTGCAGCAGGGATGCACCTTCTGGTTACAATCCCTACATCAGGCCCTTTGCTGCTGCCACAATGCTTGGTGAAATACATCAGTTTAGAGTCACTTCTTGTTACTGCCTGCAGCTTGCCCAATTTCTTATTTAGTGCTGCAAGAATTATTTCTATTTGCATTTACTGCGCTTGTGATCAGAAGACCTTACTCAGCACTGTAACAGCTTGGCAGAAAAAAAGGATTATACCTGAGAACTACTGAAAGATGGCTTTGCTCTTAGGCCACTATGATGGACAGGCGAAACTCCTCTGTTTTGACACACTCTTTCCATGTGATCCTAAAAAAGACCCTGTTCAGTTATGGTGCAGGGTGTCTTCTGAAAAATGGGAATCCCAGGAGACTGGAGCAAGAACTGCATGTCAGAAGATTGGAAAGATTTTGACACCATAGTTACAGAGAGCTCCCCAGAAGGAACACACAGTTAAATGCAAACAGGACCATTTCAGGCTTCAAGCTGTTCAGTTACAAACCCTGGAACAAGATGTTGTGAGAAACAGAGCCAAGCTCAATGTATATTTGATGTGTCACTGCTGTTTTGTTTGGCTGCTGCTCTGGTGATCAGTACACTGTGGAGCAGGACTGTCACTCCCTCCGAGGAGTCATTAGGGTAATTCATGACTCTGCAATCCTCCCGGAACATCGTGTGGTGCATAGATTATTAGCAGTCACACAAAGTCCTTGCTCTTGCCTCTCCAGAGTTAAAGCTGAAATACATTTTCTCCTGATAAAGGTCAGGGAACCTGTTTGCATGCAGACTTTGGTATTACAGTCTTCAGGGGACTTGAACAGGTTGGACCAGATGATCCTTGAGGCCCCTGCCAACCTGGTATTTCATGGTTAAAACAAAGTTGAAATTTATTTGTCTGGGTGGGAACTTACTGATATACTGATAGTTTTTGTCCTTAGCTAGGCAATTAAGTGTAAAACGTGGGTAATTAATCTCTGCATTGCAGGCTGGACTGTGAGAGGAGCAGATATGGTGGTCCTTGACTGCTGAAATTTGATCAATTGTTGTAATTGGTGGAAAAACATGTTCAGAAAGAGAAATAGAGTTAACAGGACTAATGAGGACTTACCTTCTCCCTCCATGCTTCTCTCTGCAGTACCTCAAATGGAGACCACTAGTTTTCTTTCCAGGGTTCTAGTTTCTCAGCTAAGGTAATGGCATTGTCTTGTTCCAAAATAGGTATCAAGGTCAAACTGAATGTCACAAACCAAGCAGTGTATCAGAGTATTACTGTCCACATTAATTTTGTAAATTCTGTGACTCACGAGATTATTAGGTCCTCAATACCCAGTTCCAGCTCAAGTTCCTCCATTTTCTCTGCCAGCTTTTCTCACACTTGCCACTACTTTTTGTGCCAAGCTGTTCCAGCATACAGGTGGGCAGATGGTCAGGAGAGGAATCTCATCTGCCTTTCATCGATTTTATACTTCACTCTTTTGTATCTACTTGACTTGAAACTAATTGTTTTGGCATTCAATAGACCAATGTAATCCTGTGGGCTCCTATAAAATTTCTTTTCTTTCCTCCCTTTCTCCTGATTGTATGATACAACCACTTTATGCAATCTTCCGTAAGTCAGGGAGCAAGGTTGTAAAGGACAAGGGTAATTTCTGACTTATTTCTTTATAGGTCATTCCCATAATAAACAGAGCACCCACAGGCTTAGGCTGGGTGTCACATCATGCAGGGTATGATTGGTTAATCTTATCTGCCACAGTGCAGAACATCTTAGCAGCTGTTCTACCTAAGCAAAATGAGCAATTTAAAAAATGATACTTTTAGAGTAGTTTCTTGCGCTGTGAAAATAAGATTTTCACACATAGTTTGGCTGTATTGTGTTGTGAAATTACATATTCTCATGGAGAAGACCAGCTCAAAAACTGGGCTGAGAGATCTTTAAGCAAGTCCTAAAGTACTGAAATCAGTAGGAGAGACTCAGGCATTGTAGATCCCACTGCAATTTTTGCAGAACATCATAAGGAGACGTGCATCCAATCTGCCTAATGGAAGCAACCACGTGCTACCCTGAATTGTATCCAGTTACGTAATCTTTTAAAAGTCAGACCCTCAAAACCCACATGGTCTGTATGGTCAATGAAGAGAGGAAAGTGCCTTTGGAAGCTTATAGCGCCTTTGGAAATGGACACCCAGCCTGTAATGGACAAGAACTGTTTTACTCAGTTTTGGAAATTTAGAGCCCATATTAGTTGCCTAAATTACCTACACTTAACCCCATCCAGACTCTCAGTCGTCATAAGACCAAGGGCAAATTCTGCCCCAGGTAAGTATAATGTACAGTTCCTCTTCCCATGTGCATTATAAGTTGCAGGCTCTGCTGCAGTGCAGATGGAGTGTGCTGTTAATATTTGATGCTCGACACCCATGAGATGACTGCAGATCAACAGCAGGTGACTTCCTCTGTTTCATCAATGGAGTCTTACAGTCATTCATGAAGATCATACATACAACATATTTTTTACAATCTATTATTTATTATTACCTGATGTCCTAAACCTACATCTAGCCTAGTAGAAAAAATTTAGTGAAGTAACTGTTTAAAATTTCTTCTCAGTATGAAAAGGAAAAATATTGGTTTAAAGTAGAACATCAAAAATGATGGGTTCAAGTGATTATCAGAATTAATGAACAGAAATCTGTGTTTCTGATACTCTGTCATATCACCACACGAAATGTCACCAGAGTGTCTTAGCCTAAAGCCTAAAGCCTCAGTTTCTCTTGGGGAAAAAAGCCTGTATTTCTCATGCTAGTGTGAATACCAATTGATTAACATTTTCAAAGCACTTTGTGTTGTCCAGATGAAAGACTTCTCTAAATGCAAAGTATTATTACATGGTAAGTTCATGACTGGAGCAAATTTTTAAAACAAACCATATGAAAAGCAGAATTAAGAGTGGAAATGCTGATCCAGCCATTAATTGCTTCACATCAGAGAGTGGGCAGAGGGTCTCCTTTTATGTTGTTTATTTCAAACAAACAACTCTGGGAATCTCCTGTGGAAATGAAATGCAAAAACCAAAGCTGTTTCATGGGTATTTTTGGTTTATCTCCACATGAATCTTAAATTCATCATGTGGAGAGAATGTGGAACACATTTTTTTCCCCCGTATACACTGACTTTCCCACAATGAATAAAATCCATTTTCTTGCACAGTTTGTCTTCTTCCTCACCCTCGGGTAACAAAATAACCCAGAAAGCAGGAACACCCTGTCCCTGAACCCTGTTGAAAGCTTAAATAAATAAATAAATAAACAAAAGGAAAAGAGGGATGACTCGGAGGGTTCCCAGGGATGACTCGGAGGGTTCTCAGGCAAACCTGCCCTATTTAATATCACATACTCAGTGACCACCGACACATGAACCCCGGAGCTCCTAATTCCTGAGCTATTGCTCAGCAATGAGTAACAAACCCTTGCTCAGTGACTCACACAGGCTCTGAAATACAGCCAAGTGTCAACAAGCATCCAGGTTTTAGAGAATGTGAGTGGGAAGGGGAATGTATCTGCCTTTGCTGGGACGGGGGAGAAGCCTGGCAGGCTGCAGGGATACTCTGCACTTTAGTTATGGCTGTTGCTACACAGACTGTCATACCAGAGCACATTTAGTACTCCAAAGCAACTTTGCTTCTGTGTTTCATCTTCTCTTCCACCGTCCTTCCAGCACACACATAGACCTTCTTTTCCAGATTTAATCCTTCAGTTATCGAGGTGTCACTACTAGAGATACAGCATCGAACCAGGAGTTAGCTGTCAGTAGAGACACTTCTCTCACTGTAGGAAAACTTTAGCTTTTCTCAGGGACTACTGATGTGGATATACAGTAATGGAGTCAACCAGCTTCAGTGAGAGGAAAATAATTGTTTATAAACTGTTTATAAATAGTTTATTAACTGTAGTGAACAAGGCATGCAAACTGGGCTCATTACAGGTGGATTCTAAGAGCTAATCCTAGTTTATTTTGCCTGTTTAAATATTAGACAGCAGCTGAAAGATACACCTCCATTCTTCAGGATGAGAGCAGTCAGCTGGTGATTCATAGCCCCTTGGTGCTCATCTTAGCATGGGAGAAAGTGGCCTCTGGTGATACCTTTCTCTGTTTGTTCAAGATTAGACTCTGCTCACCTGTCTTAGACTACCCCTTCTGTTTTCAGCAGTTAAACAACATCTAATGTCATAGGAACGTTTTGTAAAATTTTAGGCTTCAAAGATCATTCATTCATTTTATTGTGTTATACGGGTTTTTATTACACTGCATTGGCAATTTGACACTTGTGCGAGTGATAGTTTGTCTTGTGATAAAAAGATGTATCCGTTTCCTCTTTATTATTCTGATGGTTCAGTTTTGAGAATCTGTCCCACTAACCCTCAGCTGCTCCCTGCACTTAACTCTTATATATTCTGCTGTAGTGACAGAAGAGAGGCTTCTTAGGAGTTGTCCTTGTTGACATTCACAGCTCCATTTCAGTGAAATATGCACTAATACTGTCCGCCCACACACTGCTGCTTGGTGCATGATGTATCCTGTGGAAATGTTTGGATTTTAGCAGGTCTTCAAATTTCAGGGATTATCTATAATTTGTGCATGCACTTTGGACTTGGAATGCCTCTACCTTTCTCCCCTCCAATTCTTTCCATTGCTGTCTCTAGTGATGTTGGGAAACAGAGTTTTGCATTGATTTTGATGTGAGTTTTGGACATGAAGTTATTTTGTCATCAAATTGCCTTTTGTGATTATTCCTGGGAAGTATCTCCTCACTTCTAAATGGCTCACTGCAATCTTTGCTGCTTGCAGATTTCTCTGTATCAGTGATGGATTGTCTCCACTCAGCCCTAGAGAATGAGATCATTCATCAGTGTTGCACATGCCTATAGGTGTTACTGCAGTTAGTCTGAGCTCCCTAGGGATGGGCCTGTGGCTTGCTATATCCTTCCCTCTTAATTCAGAAGTAACACAAATTAGTTCATCATTTAAGATTCATTATGGCATAAATTATGTTCACCATTACAATGACTGAAGTTTTCCCCTTGTATTAAACAGCAATTTACAAAACATTAACTTTCACATGTGGCATTTTCCATGGGTTAAAAAGCTTTTGGAAGCCTCCTAGACTTCTGCATGGATCCAACAGCCTGTATGGATGTGCTGGCAGCATTTGCACATTACAGCTACAAGCAGAGACTCTTCTTACTTAGCCTACTAATTCATTCATCCCCTTTGCAATGTCACAATTCCCCACTGTGACCTGAAGTATGCCTATTTGCAAAAAAAAAAAACCAAAAAAACAACCCAAACTCATTTCTGCCTGGTTCAATGTTATAATTGCGGTGTTCTCCCTCCTCTTAAAAAAAAAAAAGAAAAAAAAAAAAAAAGAAAAATAAAAGAAAAAAAAGTCAAAACCAAAAACAACAATAGCCCTGTCTGACACACAGGGCTGGCAACTTGTGCCACAGAAGCTTACAACATCAGCAGAGCCAGCTGCTGTCCACCTCCTTTGCCAGAAGTTGATTTCTCAGAGCAGTGTCAGCAGAAGCACATGTCTGCCCAGCTCCCAGCAGCCTCAGTGCAAAGTTGAGCTTCAGCTGGAGTTTGGCAGGCCACTATTTCCAGTGAAGGGCAGCAGCTTTCATTAGAAAATGAACACACTGATTAAAATTCCTTTCTACAGATGTCTCATGCATGCAGGTTCCATGAAATAAAGTTATTACCAAAACTGTCAAATCTTCTCAGCAGAGTCTCTGAGAGATTTTTCTCATTAAAATAATTACTTTTATCAGTGCAAGTTTTCCTGCACTTTTATTAGATGGCCTTTTAAAATGTTTATTTCTTACTTTCTGGTTTTTGTGTCTCTGCAATAAATAGGTACTTCTAACTACAAGCATTCTGGAGAAGTGCTGTTTGGAGTGGAGAGATAAAGTCAGTGATACAAGGCTGCTAAGCTTCTGCTAGTGTGCAAATAGGAGAAATGTCAAAAAAGCTATGCTGATTTATATCAGTCAAAAATATAGGCCCATTGACTTAAAAAAATGTTAGCCTTCATTTATCTTAAGATGCATAAGAGACTCAAAGTTTCCTAAAATCAGACCCAAAGACTTTTTGGAAGATTATTTTGGAGGAGGTTAGAGAATTAACTGAAGGATTGATGAACAGATAAAAATATAGAAAACCTTTGTATTCAGAAAAAGAGCACTTAATGAGAAAACCAGAAAACATTTCTGCTTTACTTATGTAAATAACATGGTTTTATGCCACATGATTTGAAGCCTGTCACTTTTTAAAAAAGATTCTTTTATGATGGCATAGGACTCTGCAAAACTGACTTTACACATACTTTTTTTTTAAATGGGAGCAAGCCTCAGAGCTCTGCTGCAGGTAGGAGAGCATGCCAACAGCTGAGTACATCTGTACCTGTTCTGCAGCTGACCTTTCAAGCTACTTCTCACTTTCAGCTGTTTACTTTTCTTATCAGTCCTGTATTTCATCAATAGGGCTCTGAAGAGCTCTGTCATGCATAACTGGATGCACAGCAAAGGTCAGTGAGAGGCTGCTGCCCTCTGTGAACTGGTTATCACTTGGAAATTTTGTGCCAGAGTTTTCCCTCTCCCAAAGAGTTTAAAGGAGGCATGCTTTCACATACAGCACTAATGAGATGATTTCACCAGGTTGCAGTTTCACTTGATGGCTCCTGATTGTTAATGGCAGAGCTAATACAATCATACAGAGGCCACTCAAGTTAAAGCAGATTTCTAAGCAGATTTTGTACCACACCAGCACCAATTTCTCTAAGTGCTTGAGAAATCTTCAGCAGATTAATTCTTCCAGTCCCTACTCTTACTACAGTTCTTATTGGAGACTTGCTCGCTAAGAAAGACATCCTTTGGGATAGGGATGAGTATAAAGAGCATTATATAAATGTAGCACTTGGAGAGTGCTCCACCTAACATTAGTAAGCCTTGTCTTCTAGGAATGATATCCAAAAAATGAAGGGATGACAACTGCTTGGTTGTAGAAGATGAGTGAAGAAATGCTTTGCATGTAGGCATGCAGGTTTCTTCATGATTTTTTTTTTTTTTTTTAATGAGTAGGTTTACCTGGCTCTGAAATAATTTTCAGTATGTTCACTTATGCACAACCTGGTATTATTTTCTCATTTTTCAATGTTCAAAAATAGCTATTTTTAAACTTTGCCTTTTCACACATACAATTAAAACATTTTATGCCAATAAATGCACGTATGAAGTAAAATTATCCTCTCTGATTAAAGGCTTGTCACACAGTTTTGTCTTTTCATCATATAGACCCATACTGCCCTAAAACACTAAGGAATGTCAGAATATGACCTGAAATAAATAGAATTATAAATTTGTAGAACAGTTTGAATTGTAAAGAACCTTTAAAAGCCATCTGGTACCAACAGTCCTGCAGTGATCAGGGACATCTTCAACTAGATCAGGTTGCTCAGCTCCACATCCAAACAGACCTTGAATGTTTACAGAGATGGGGCATCTACCACCTCAGCAGTCTGTTCCTGTGTTTTACCACTCTCATAATAAAAAAAAATATTTCCTTATATTCATCTGAAACTAATCAAATAGAATTGATCAAATGCTAATTGCAATTCTGCCCAATTTAAAAAGATTGTTCAGAAACATGTTATGTTGACTTTTTTGGTAGCAAACTATTATTTAATGCTCCTCTGACCAAACTGTGGTATGAAGATAAATATTTTATTGCTTTAAAGCCAGAGAGGACTGTTAAAACTTTGATGGCCATGAACTGTTAAACTTGCTGCATATCAGCTGTACATGTACATTTCCATACCATGACAAAAGTGAGCAATTCAGAAACACCTTAACTATCTGTTTGCCTCAGTCAGGCTGAAGGGAACACAGATCACTGTAGTGCACATTCACTTATAGTTAACCCACCCTGAACTGCCTTCACAGCAGCAGTAAGTGAGGATGTGCATGGGTAGACCAGCTGACACAGTAATTTTATCCCTCAGTAACTTGTACAACAGCTCCTGTTCATGTGTCTGAGTCTTTGATCACTCCCTTGACTTCTTTTATATCACAAGACACTTGGGATACCTTTTTTTTTTCTTTTCTTTTCTTTTTTCTTTTTTTAAAGCTGCAAAGTCTTACTCAGCATCATTTTAGTGAATCCATATTGTTGATTCAATCTTTCAACTGCTCAAAATTTTCTAAATAATAATGGTCCAGGTCAGACTTGGGCCACATTGCCAGTTGGATGTCAGTCAGATGTGCTCCTTCAATAACAAAGACACCTTAAAAAAATTTAAAATAACAAAAAAACACAAAAAAACCAAACCAACCAACCAAACAAAAAAACCAACAACAAAAAACCAAAAAAAACCAGGGGGTCTTTTTTTTTACTTCCAAACTTTCTGTTTAGATAGGTGTGATGTTACTAAAAATAGTATTATCATGCTAGATGAAAAGATGTACTCTTGCACTGTATATGGAACGATTTTTAAATTTAAAATACGGCTAAAATGTATAGCTGGACTATTGCAGTATTTCAGTTCTGTTGACGCCAATTGTAAAATCTATGGCACCATTTAAAGGTGCATTGTCTTTGCTATTCTGTCCTTTTCAAAACTTTGGACACTGAATCATGCATGTGCTCTACACTGCTTAGGGTGTATTTAGCAACATAACAACAACAAACAGACAGCATTCATATTGGAGAAGAAGGGAGAACTTATTGACTGAAGTACGTTTATTTCCATCCTCATAATTAATTTTAAGATGTGTAAGTATAAACAATCATCACTATCACTTACAATTAGCCAAAGCCAAGGAAGAGGTCCAGGAGTCTGATTATGGCCTTAATTGCATAACTGCAGGGGTTTTTTGTCTGGATGACAGCAAAGTCTCCCACTGCTGAAGAATAACACCATTAGAGCACATGTCAAGGAAGTAAACTGTGACAAAGGCAACCGAGTGATAGAAGACAGAGTAAGCAAGGGACTGACTGCCAGGATGTATGGATCCTGTCCCCAGCTCCATCACCGTCTGACTATGTGACCATGAATAAAAATCCTCTGCATGTCCCTCCATCTGTGTCTGAAAAAATATGGAGTTAGCACTGTGGCATTAAAAAAACGTTAAACTTTAAACTGCATGGGACAGGCTGCAATAATAAGGATTTTTAAGACCAGAGAGGTTTGTTCTACTATCACAGGGATCTGCTGTTTTATGGCAGCCTGCGATCGTCTGTGGCATTCTGTCTGTAACATTGGATCTTGTATTTGTTAGAGGTGAACTGAAGGGTTCTGAGGCCGCTGCATCCAAAAAAGACTTTTGTGAACCCTTGTGGATTAAACATGAAGTATATCATTGCTTGCACTTGGGGAAAGTTGGCACAGTGATTCCTGTGGTGTCTTCAAATCCCAGCAGGAGCAGGGCAGGGACTGTTCCCCTGTACTGGGCACTGCTGAGGCCACAGCTCCAATCCTGTGTTCAGTTCTGAGCCCCTCACTGAGGGGCTGGAGTGAGTCCAGAGAAGGGCAACGGAGCTGGGGAAGGGTCTGGAGCACAAAACTGATGAGGAGTGGCTGAGGGAGCTGGAGGTGTTTAGCCTGAAGGATGCTCAGGGGGGAAATTACCACTCTCTACAGCTGCCTGAAAGGAGGCTGTAGTGAGGTAGGATCAGTCTCTTCTATCAAGTAACAAGTGACACGACCAGAGGAAACCGCCTCAAGTTGCACCAGGGGAGGTTCAGATTAGAAACTAGGAAATATTTCTCCACTGAAAGGTGATCAAGCACTGGAATAGGCTGCCCAGGGAAGTGGTTCACTCACCATCCCTGAAGGTATTTGAAAGTCATATAGATGTATGCATGTAGGGAGATGGTTTAGTGGTGGAATTGGCAGTGTTAGGTTCAAGTTGGAACCCAATGATTTTAGATCTTTTCGAATCTACATGACTCCATGGTTCTATCTGTGAATCAGTTGGCTCCAGACTCTTCTACAGCACTTGCAGTTTTTCTAGCCCCTATTTGTTGTACAGAGGGGTCCCAACCAAAACTCATTACTCCTGTTGTGTTAGGCTTCTCATGTCACAGTGAATTTAAATTAACAGTCTGAATAGTATATAGTCTGTGCAAGATCTAATAAACCAGGGGACACATGGCTGTACAATGCCAGGAATTCTCTAGGTATCTGATTTGAAAATCACTACAATGGAAGCTTATAACTGCAGCTCAGTTCATTTCGTGGGAGGAAAGATAATGCCATAGAAGAATAGACACTGTACAATTCTGCTTTTTATGTCAGAGATTCATTCTCTGGTAAGCTTAAAGAGTACTTCATCGGCATTCTTTTAGATGCCAAACTGTTAAATGCAAGGCCACAGCACAAAGAGGTTTCTTAAATTACTGGAGGAATAAATTGGGTCTTGTAACATGCTTTGTAGTTTCAATTGCATCCTGTAGCAACTCTCAAATCCCCAAATGTATATGGAATCCCACTCCACAAACCATTGTTTCCTTCCTGCTGCTGAAAAATAGCTTTAAAAAAATCCTAAGACAATGATGAATATAAGATGAATATAAGTGTGCATTTCATTGCTTTTATGGCTTTTTTGTAATGTTCTTTCTAGCTTTTTAATCAAGAATTTGACCATCTCTATTATTTAATTTGCATTCAAGAGAGGTTTGCACATTAGACAAAGTACATTCATGCGCATCTGACAGCAAGCACTCTGCAGCTTGGAAATAATGAATCTAAATCAGATTCAAGCTTTATTTTGCAGTGCCAGGTAAATTTTAGAGGCCCAGCATTTGTAATTTATTTCTCACTAAGATGAAAAAGTCAGTTTGATGGCTACTGTCAGTCAATAGGAGGTAAAAGATGAGATGGCCCCTGCAAGGAACTGTTCAGTGGCTGCACAAAAGTAGGGAGACAATTTGTGTCTGCAGAGAAAAATTGAATTTTACAGTTATATAATACATCCCTGCTCTTAGAAGCACATAAGCTAGAATTTTAAAATTAAGGAAATAAAGTATGCAAAAGAGTCCACTCAGTAACAATAAAGTCAAAAGCATACAATGTGTATATATCTTCTCGTGGCAGTGAGCCCAAAATGCTTATAATCCTGTGCACTTGTTAAAAATAGCCCTATCCAATAACTTCAGCTGTCAATAATGGGAGGTCACATATGCAACCATTTCTGCAGCCCATTTAGAAATGAGACACTACAGATACAGCACTTCCCTTATTCCCCAATTTGCACTTTTTGCCAATCCATGGTAGAAGGGCTGTGTAGGATTTCCCACCTTTGCCATTTGACCTGCTGTGTAGCCAGAGGTACATAATTTCTCCATTCCCCTGCCTACATTCCTGGGGCTGCATCAGAAGCAGTGTGACCAGCAGGTCAGGGAAGGGATCCTCCCCCTTTACTCACTCTCATGAGACCCTACCCAGAGTGCTGCATCCAGTTCTAGGCACCCAACATAAAAAGGATGTCGACCTGGTGGAAAAAGTCCAGAGGAGGCCAGGAAGATCTCAGAGTAAGGACATGGTGGCTGGTGTACCAACCAGCTGGTGGGAGGAAGAAAGCTTTGGCAAACTGACATGATATTGACTTGGCTTTTATGCAAATTTCTCCTGAGGAGATCAAAATCTCTACATTTTTCCAGTTTACAGCTAAACAAAAATAAAGTAAGAATAGTGGTACATTTCTTCTTGTGTCTTCTATGCACTAACAATCTCCCTGATCATATTTTGAACTCTGTGATGCACATACTCCTTCACTGTCTGGATCTCCCCAGAAGTGTGTCTCCAGTTTTGACCAATGTTTCCGGGAAAGACCCAAAGACCAGAGAACCAACCCTACTTTCAGGAGTCTTTCCCCCCCGACAGTTACTATAGTAGTTAAGTTGCCACAGTCCTCAAGTATGAGATACAATGAGATATAATCATAATATAATCATTGCCTACAGCAGAGGTGTAAATATCTGGAACACTCCGAGAACAATGCATGAAGCCATGTGCTCTTTAGAAACCATAAGGTAGCGGAATGAAATTGCAACCGTCTATTCTACTGAGTGCCTAGAGGCAAGGCAAGGAAAAACAATCACATCCATCTAGTCTTTTGCTCTGCAGTCTATTCTTTTCTGCATGGACTGTATCATTTACCCACAAATATATCAAAGCACATTAAAAAATACACCTGCAGACAGTGACACAAATGGAAGGATATGCTGGAGAGCATCCCTCTAGCAAAGCAGAGGTGAACTTCATGAGAGGGATGCAGGTACAGAAGCAGTGTTGATATTAAGATGAAATTGAACAGAAATCTTACACTGTTTTGGGGGGTAATCAGAGCACTATTTTTTTCCACAGAAGTAGTTGTGGTGATGGTAGTGGTAGTGGTGATGATGTTTTTAGTATTTAAAGGAAAAAAAAAAGTTAAGTAAATATACAATTACAACATAAATAAATACAGGTTATATACATTATATAATTACATACATAGTAAATACATTAGATGTGCAATATACAGTGTATATAAATTTCACATAGGGAATTTATGGATTATATGCGGTTTGAGATGTCTAACCAACCACGGCTGTTCACACTCCTGGACTGAAAAGTTCTTTGAAGATGCTCCTTAAGCGCTAACAACTCCCGCGGCCAGTCCTGTTCCCTGCTCCGTGTCCCGCTAGATGCCGTGTCCTTGTGCAGGGTCCCCAGGCGCTGCAGCGCCCACCCGACGCCCTTTGCCGGGGCTCCCGGGGACAGTGCGGGCACAGGCACGGAGGGCAGCACCGCTGTCCCCGGCGAGGGCGGGCCCGGCCCGGCCCGGCTCCCCCTCCCCTGCGCGCCGGCTGAGCCGTGACAGGTAACGGAGGAGGGGCGGCGTTGCGCCGGGATCCGCTTCCTGGGTTTCCTTTCGCTTCGGCCGCTCCGCCGCGCCGGGCTCACCTGGGCAGGGCAGGGCAGGGCAGGGCAGGGCAGGGCANNNNAGGGCAGGGCACGCCTGGGCCGGGCCCGCCCAGCCCAGCCCAGCCCCGCCGGGCTCGCTGTCGCCGAGCAGCGATGGTGCCGGTGCGCGGCGGGGTGTGCGCCCGCCGCCTGCTGCGGCTGCTGGGGGCCGGCCAGGGGCCGCTCCTGCCCGGCCTCAGCCTCAGCCTCAGCCGGGCCCGCTGCAGCCCGGCGGGGAGCACCGCCCCGGCCATCAAGAAGCGAGGCTACGACATCACCAGGAACCCCCACCTCAACAAGGTGGGTGCCTGGCGCGGCGGTGCTGAGGGGCCCGGGCCTCGGGGCGGGCGGCGGCCGTGGGGAAGGGCCCGGGTCGCAGGTGTCCCGCTCGGTGGGGCTGTGGCAGCGTCACCCGTGCAGCGGCTCCGCTCCCGAAGGGGTGAAGCGCTGGGGAGCGGCCGTGGCTGAACTGAGCTGAGCAGAGCGCGGGATGTGTGATGGGTCCTGCTCCTGGCTCGGTACCGCGGCCTCTGTGCAGCCGGCACCTGCTCCCCTCTGAGCGCTGTCCTGCCGCCGCAGCCGCACAGAGCCCGCTGCCTTTGCCTGGGAGCTGAAGCTGTTTGCCTGAAAGCACTGACAATTGGGATGGAGAAAATGCAGCTTCTCAAAGTCCAGGGCCAAAACCTGGGTTATTTCTATATATAAATAACTGGGCTTATATATATCCGTATCATCTATATCTGTATTGTTTTACGCATATAGCAATGAAACAGGTCATTTACACCTTCATGATAAAACAAGCATGTGTGGCTGTTCTTGTTTTCAGTCTTCCTTTCATAGCATATCCATGCAGCTGTGTGTGCTCCACTACCAAAGCAACGTCTCGCCAGGCTGAAGATGTATTTATCCTCGATACTGTGGAAACATTAACAATGCAGTTATAATCAGAAGAATAAAAAAAATTCTTTTGGAGAAAGTTTTCAGCAAAGTCTACAAAGCATGTGAAGTTAGGCACTGAAATTTAACTCTACACTGCTTCTCTATGCCTTTCTGTAATTTGAAGGGAAAAAAATAAAATGGGTGCCAATTTTGCGATCAAATATGTCAGACTGAAGAATGTTGGGTTCTACTTTCTTGTGTTAATATTACTAGAAATAACTACAAGTGCATTATTTACCTAAAATGGACAGGTATTGAACATGGTATTGAAATTGATTGACTGATTAATTGGGCAGTGATTATCTGTCATATGCTTGTTCCATGAGCATCCTTCCAGACTGGACAGCCTTTGGGTGACCACTTTTGCTTTGTGTAGGATGCTTTACATTGAGCTACATCTTCTGGTACCATTTCAGCATCCACAGAGATGAATCCCAAAGGATCAAGGCATGCAATGACACTGGATATTATGGAATAGGCAACAACTTTGTAGGCAGTCTGGTTTGAATCATTGTACAGTGCCTGTCTGTAAGGCTGAAGAGAAAAAGGACTGAAGGATAGGTCATAAATGACAGTAATTTGTCGGCATTAAGTGGTTTTGATGGGTGCTTCATGGTAGTTACGAAGAGCAACATAGGTATTGTTTCTAGATTTCTTGCTGAATATATTGATTTGAATTGAAAAATTAATACTTTGACCTTTCCTCTGTATAATGCAATA
Organism: Turdus rufiventris; assembly: GCA_013186435.1. Classification (NCBI taxonomy): domain Eukaryota; kingdom Metazoa; phylum Chordata; class Aves; order Passeriformes; family Turdidae; genus Turdus; species Turdus rufiventris. The sequence continues at coordinate 1,450,623 of PYHW01010466.1, read as the reverse complement.
ATAACACACAAACAGTTGAATCTGGCTGATGCAAGAGTAGATTTTTAATGTCCTGTTTTATAATTCTCAGAACTGAGGCTTTTCTTGAGAGGTTTTCCCCCTCCCAGCGAAATAAAGTATTTCTCTTGACATCTGCATGGAATTTTTGTCCATGTGGAGAGAAGGGTAGAAAACTGTTCCTGTTAGAGGAAAAATGTACTGTAGTGTGCTATGTTTAATTGGCCACGAGAAGTCTCCCAGCTGCTCTCCAGCCTGGGTGTTGGCTGTTCCTTATGTTCCTCAGTCAGTGCAGACCTTACAGTCACTGAGATAATCATCTGCAGAGCATCCAAGTCAAGACAGAGATGGCTAACATCTGTGGTAAGAGATAAGGACTGCCTGTGTATGCATCTAGGTAACCAACCCATCATTAGTAAACACTTAAGACCTCTTTCCAGACTTTTCTAAACAGGCTTCCATTCTTCTGTGGCTCCTAACAGTTCACTGCAGCCTCTGAAGAATTGCCTGTGTTCAGCTGAAACGCTGTGTTTCAGGCACTTCTGGTGCTGTCAGTATGGGTTTGGTGGCGCTTTGGTCTGCTGTGCTGCAGTGGTGTAAATCAAAATTAGGGATCCCTATTTTAGGTAGGTTTTCAGCTGTTGTACTCTCCTCACATAGCAATTGCTCTTTACCCCTTAGGTAACTAAACAGGCATGAGGTTACTGCTGTTTTACTACAGTGAATCTCACTTTAATCTAAATTTTCAGATTGCAAGCAGCTCTGCAGGGAATAGTCCTTACATCTATCCAAGAACCTCTGAAAAAAATGTTGAGAAGTGATACTTTGGGCAGCAAGTGTTTTGCTGCTTTATTCAATACCCTGGCTGTTTTATAGCTTTTGGATGAAGTTTGAGCTGTCAGTCTGAAGCTGTGAGGTGTGTGGTATTTATTCAATGAGGAACACTGTCCCTTCAGCAGAATTGCAGACAGATTTACAGTCTGAGGTTATTGATCCAAGTATTTGCTTGCTTACTAGGTTGAAGGTGCTTTGAAGAAGAAGGCTCAAAATCCACTGCTGACAGGTCCCCTGTAATATTGTAAATATTAGTAAAAGCAGGCTGTGCCCTGGCTTCCAAAGGAAAAAAAAAATCCAAAAATTAGTTAAGGATTTAATAAATTTGCAGTTGTTCCTTCCCTTTGGTCGTTGTTTACTATGTACCACATTTCTTACTACTGTAGTATTCAAATACTGTTCTTCCTTGCATTGTGAAGTGTGACAGTCCATGTTTAATCCAAAGGCAGGACTTGGGAAACATCAGCATTCTTGTGAGAGGTACCTGCAGCTTTAAAAGGCAATAGCAATTGTTCTTAGTTGACTGAAGAGTCTCAGAAATAACAAGAGAGTGAAGAAGAACTTGTCACATATTTTTTGAAGTGCCTCACGAAGAAGTTCTTTTCCAGACCTTGAATGCCACCAAATTGGAAAATCTAAAAATGTTAACAATGTCAGATAACCACAAAGTAAGACTGGTAAGAGTGTTCTGTGGTGATCCAATGAAAACTGGACTAGCTGAGAAATAAGTCTGTTCTACTTGGGGCCTCAGCCTTATGGAGAGCTAATTCAATGCTCAGAGCCTGGAGGAAAGATGGGGCTTCCCTTACCCACTACCTTGTTTATCAAAGCTGCCTTGTGTGGTCAAGGCTATGCCGTGTTCTCTCCGACACTGCTGCCAATCCTTAAGATTTGTGCAGTTCTGTTCATCTCAGATGTGCCTTTTATAATTCCCAGTTCTTCCAGGGACTCTGTCAAATTCATATGCCTTTTCTGTATTTGAACAAACACAGGCTGAGCTGAACAATTCCCAGTTTGACTACACACCTGCAGGGACTCAAAAATCTTGTGTCCAAAATTGACTGTAACTTTGTTCATGACATCTGACTGGAGGGTTGATGACAGTTCTTGCATTTTTCTGGAAGCCCTACTTTTGAGATAAATCATGCCTGCTTGGAGATCTGCCATCAGAAACAGATGCAGAACTGAAGGTCACAGTTTGTTTTCAGAGTGGCAGGATATTTCCCTATATGAAGGGTTGAGATAATCCATTAAACTTTCCTGCAAGTGCAGTGCAGGAATCTGACTTTGTGGTCTCTGAGTACATCTGGATAATACTCTGTACTATTTTGATGTGCATGCGTGCTCTCCATTGTTTTTCATGGAATGTCATAATGAAATACCCAAAAAAAAAAAAAAAAAGACAACAACCAAAACCTAAAATTTACCAAAAAAACCACCCCAAATTACTAGTCTGGATCTGTAAAAATCAAACCTTAAAGAATTGTTCTAGGTTTCTGAAGCATTTCTTGAATGTACTGCTGTATGCATAATTAAAATGCAGAAAGGTTGTTTGTCCTTCAGCTTTGCAGGGATTGAAATTGAGCTAACTAAGGGTTCTTTGAACAGCGTCAGTGATTTGCCACTGCAGCTGAGAAACAAATTGTATGATCTTGCACATGGCTGCACTTGGCAACTGTGGTGAAACCGGGCTAAAATTAGGTGGATTTGTAAAATGATTGGATTTTTAAAAATATTAGTAATGAGCACAAGAACAGTGTGTCTGAAATTAGTTGGCAAGATCAGATCGAGGCAGAATTCTGTTTTCAAGATAGTGAGTCTCTCTAAATCCACAAGGTTGTGTTCTTACAAATGGAGTTTTTCTTGCAGCTGGAGTTTTCCGCTGGCTAGCTTTTGGTCTGGATAGACACATAACAACTGAGTGATCCACGAGGCTTTAAGTGTGTGCCTTCCAGCGTTTGTTGACTTACCATCTGTTCATGTTTTGCAAAGGAAGAGTATGAGATAGACAGAGTTTAGAGATTCCCCTTGTATTTTTTCAGGAGCCTGTAATTATTTGAGCAAGTTTTGTGGGACAAATTTTAGACTGGACAAGTTAATTTAGGGGAAGAAAAATCCACTGAGCATTACTAAATACTCTAAAAAAACACCTGGCTTAGAAGGTCGCCAAACTGATGAAAAGGTGGGAGAGTGCAGTTGAAGAGTATCCTATAAACCTGTGTTATTTACTCTTCTTAAGGCTTGTGTCTGCTGCAAGCGACAGGCTGCTCATGTACATGAACTGACCTGGTGGTGCGATTGTGTTTCTAGGGATATCAAACAAGACACTTTCATACCCTGCAGCTTTAGACCTGAGTAAAACTATAGCTGAGAGATGACGTTTTGTCAAATCAGATTTTAAATACTCTAGAGTTGAAATGTGAGTGAACTGGAGCACTGTGCATTGGGATGAGCCTTTGATATGTCCAGAGCAGAGACTCTTTACATGTTTGTACTTCATTAGTCAAGCCAAGGTGTATGTATCCCCCACGACTTCAATTGGAAACAAACTCCAAGGACGTGAGTTTTGGCCAAATATTTTGGCAAATGTGGTGTTCTGGAAATATGATTGCTCAGTTAGATTTGTTTTGGCCATCATTCTGGCATGTGAACTTTCATTTTTTGTTTGCTTGGTGTTAGTGTCAATCATATATTTTTCTGAGTCCAGACTGTCTTTTGGCAATAACATTTCCTAATGTTTTGATGCCTAAGAACTTGTTATGGTGTGGTCAGCAGACTGAGCCCAAACTAAATCTGTTGGTGCTTCTGGTATTAGCAGCAGCCTGCAAAAGTCCCTTTTCTCCCCCAGCTTGGATTCCAGTTCGTCTCCCTTATCATAGCCAAGCCATCTGCCTTCCTGTCTGCCTGCATAACCTCTTGCCAGCACTGCCACTCTCCCCTTTGGGATGCTGCTAATGCTTTGGGAGTAGCACTCCCATGGAAAAGCTTGGAAGTGCATAGAGTGTTGCTGTGAGGGTGAGAGGGGTGCTGATGCAGACACTGCTTCTGTGCTATCCTAACCCAGTATTGCATTGGTCCTTGTTTTCCCTTCAGCCCTTATAAATGAGAGTGAGAGGTCTTGGAAGCATTGGTTGGGCAGCTTTTATAAGTGCTGAGTTTATGCTTGCACTCAGTATAAGATTTTAACAAAAATAAATTGGTTTTGGAACAAAATGCTTCTTTCTGTTTTCTGAAAATGTTGTAAAAATATCTTTTAAACTGCCTTTAAGTTAAGGAGATTCATCAGATTGGCAACTGATGTTGCTTTCTTTTCATCATGCCCTTTCTTTTGGAGAAGCCTTAATCCTTACATCAGGCATGTTTTGGTAAAGCAGAGCCAAGAATGAATATAGTTCTGGTTTCATAGGATGGACTAAGCTTTTCTGGCACTTGAATAAAATGTGCACTTAAGTAACACAAACTCTTTGGTGAAGGATATGAAAACTGATATTGTTGCAGTTAGAATGGATTTAGTGCCGAATATGGCAGCTTGTTCACATTCCTGTTCCTTGCATCTAGTGAAATATGGGGTAAGCTACTGGTTGATTGCTTTGAAAACACTGTAGATGCTGGCATGAGGACTAAACATATCATGTGTACTCCACTGACCTCAGCACACTCCAAGCCTTGCCCCACGGAAGTAGCAGGACACAATGCCACTGAACTTAGAGACTGTGTGCTGCTCTACGATGAGAGGAGTCATTGATGCTCCTCAGAATTAGTGATGATTCACCTGCAGGTGCTGAAAGGCAGTGCTGATCCCCAGGATGAAGTGAAGAGCTATAGTCTGTGGCTTGGTTATGCTTTCACATGGTTTGGACATGCAGTAAAGTACCTGCTAGAGATGGGTCTGGCAGCCTTGTAATGGTGTGTGGCAGATTTTGACTCCTGAGTTTTTGGTTTTGGTGCGTTAGATCTAAATAATCATTTGCTAAACAAAACTGGACCTAGAGCTAATTTAATTTCACTTGATTTTGGATTAAGAGAATGTAAATTGAATTCCTCTTTAGCTTCTGCAGCAGCCACCTCCAGAAGAACACTTGGTGCTGTTACTGACCTTCATTCAGAGTTGAGAAAGGAAAGGTTGTTCTTTAATGAATAACTGTGCTCTCTTGATACCCCTTGATGAAGACATTTACCATTTTTTATAGTATGTAGGCTCCTCCAAGGCTTTGGGATAGTTTTCTTTCTCTGACTTGCTATAAATGATGCTGATCTACCTTCTTGCCCCACCTCACTTGCCTGGCTGATGGGAGATACTGTGCCAAGCATACCTTTCAGCAGCTCTCCTGTACTTCAGGTGTTTTACTCATTCTTCACTTTAAAGAGAGCCGCTGCCACCATGTGCCATCATGCAGGCAGCACTCTGGCATTTCTAGCACTGAGGCCCTGGCAGGGTTTGGGCCTTGAGATCGGGAAGCTGCCAATGCATGTGGCTGCTGTAGCTGCAAGCTGGATGCTGCCCTGCGCAGGAGGAGCCTTGCCTCTACCTCTCTCTTATGAAGTGACATGCAGTTCTATAGATAGTCTGATTTTTCTGGGGGTTTTTGGGTTTGTTTTTGTTGGATTGGTTTTACTTTATTTCTTTCTTTTCCTCTGTTACTTATTTTTCTGTCTTTTTCCTACTGAAGTACAGACCTGCTACCAAACCTTGAACAGCCTATTGTAGTAGTCATCCAAATGAATTCTTTTGGGACAGACTTAGCTGTAGAGATCTTGTATGCAGGTCAGACAGGCCTTGGTGCTTGGGGGAGACTAAACACTGCTGAAATTCCCTCTCTTTCAATAGAAGGCTTAACACAACAGCAAAGTTGACTACTTTCAGTTTATAAAGCGCTCTAGTGGAGATGATGAGCATGTTTTTAATTTTTTAACCTCCTCTTTGAGGCCCAGGGGTGACACTTGCTATCTATCTCTCCAGACAATGTGACATTTTGATAAATGACTTCTGTATTGTCAGCCTAATACAATATCTTTCTTCTAAAAATGTTTTAAATGGCAATGCTTTTTATAGTTCTGCAGCTGCCAAACACTAAATAAGACAGGAACTGAGCAGACTATAGTTCTGACAAAGAAAATAAGGCCACTGCAAGAGTTTTCTGCATATCGACACTTTCTGTTTTGCAGTTCTCTGTTGCACACATAACCTTTTTCAACTTGTGGACCCACAGAACTGAAACAGATTTTCAGTATATTTCTCTGTTGTATATATTAAAAAATTATCTCCACACCTTAGAGAAGTCTAGCTTAAGACGTGATAAGTCTATTTTATAGTAGGGCCATATGGATTACCTGTGTTCAGCCTCATAAAACATATAGTTAAGACATCATCGTGTTTCTAAATATTGGGAAAAAATAACTTATTTCAGAAACAACAGTGCTATGTTCTCCTGGACAAGATGTCTTGAATGTTTTCTCTTTGGCTGGGCTAATGGATTTGTCACTTTGCCTAGTGGTTAAATTCATTATGGGAACTATTAAATTCTTCATTTGAATGGTTTGATGTAAAACCTGCAGGTGATTTCAGCTATGATTATTTGCATTATTTGTCATTATTATAAATGAGAGAATGGATTAAACTGCCAAATCCTGTTATTTTTTGAAGTGTCCCGATTATTAAGGGCTTCTGTTGTCAAGAAGTTGTAAGCAGGTAAACAGGGCAGAGGCTGGAGCAAGAGATAATCTGTTTTACTGTGCCTAATGATTTAGAGGTGGGGGGGAAGAGGGGGAGTAAGTCCAGGGATTTTCATGTTCATAGCCCTTCTTCTAGCAACTCAGTTTTTCTTATCCCCAGCTAGATTACTTGGTGCAATAAACAGAAAGAAAAGCCCAATATGAAAAAAAAAAAAAAATCCCACCACCACCCAAGCCAAAAACTACTCCTTTGTAGCCATTTCCTACCTCACAGGGAATTTGATGTCTTCATGTTGTCACTTGTGTCTGTAGCTAATTTCTGTGATTCAACAACTGCCTCTGTAAATCAGGTTCCTTGATCACAGTTATTGGAAGTTCAAGACTCTTCTTTCCCCCAATACTGTATAAAAGTTTCTAGATCTAGCCATTAAATGAGAAAAATAACAAAAAATGTTTGCTGAAGTGCTAAATCTGACTACTGGGGAAGAAAAAAATCAACAAATTGTATCTCCCATTGTTTTGGATTTTATTTTTCTATGACATAACCTCTTTAAAATCTAGCAAAAAAGACCTGCTGCAAGGTAAAGTAATTTGCAGTAGTGGAGTGTGCATAAAGTCTGGATTCTAGCAGACGCTACTCAAAATTTTAGGGAAAAGTGTTGTGCAATGGTTGCAGGAGTGTGAAACATGCTTGTACTAGAACAGCTTAGCAGTTCAAGTGTTTTCTGGGCGAGAGACACACAATTTGTGGGAGAGGATCCCAAAGTACCTGAAGTGATGAGGATATTGGGAAGAAGAATTGAAAACTTCTCTTTTCTCCTGATGCCTGGCTGATACAGTGGCTTGGTGTGGGATAGTCATGAAAAGCAATGATAGATGTGACCATGTGCTCCAGATAGGCAGCTCTACAGAAAACTTTCCAAGTGGAATTCACTGCAGACGTTAATACAGAGAGGCTTGTTCTGCAGTCTCTGCTACTTTATACTCACTGGTGAATTGGCTGCCATTGGTGGCTCACGAGCTTGTAAATTACATTCAAACACAGAAATAGTTGTTCAAAGGTAAAGATAAAAGAAAATAATATTTTTTTGTCTCAAGTTGTGAGGATTTTCAGTGCACATACCACTGTGACTTGTTGCTCATTGCATACATGCAGCAGATTCCTCTTAGGTTTGGTAACTTGCCCAGGTTGCGATGTGCAGCAGTATTTATTCGAAGGAGATGTGAACATGCCTTTCACTCCATGTGCTGATACCAGCAGCTTTTTCTGGCTTGTGTCTAGGGGGGAAAAATGCTTGCAACAGCAGAGCCCTGCCTGAGCATTGCTCCTTGGTTTCTAAGGGGCAGTGTAGGCTTAAGTCATTGGGAGGGTTTCTGTTAACTTCAGTCAACTTTACGTTGAATTTTTTGAATTTAGGAATAAGCAACTGCAGGATACAAGGTCCTTTTCATTGCAAATGGGTAAGGTTAAAGGTAGTAAAGCATCAAATTTCATCATCTTGCTCTGTTAATAAATGGTAATTAAATGAAGGCATTTGTGAAAAATTGTGCTTACTGATTCTTTAAACCAAAATCTCAGAGCAAAAATGGAGTTTACCAATAATATCAATTTCTACTGATAGATAATCCCATGAAAGCTCCAGCTACTCCCATAGTTGTGTGTCCTAAAGATCAAAAGTTAGTATTCTTTATTTTAATGTTGTCTGCCTAAACTCATTCATCTTCCATAAGAGCTTTGGAGTGACCTATTCAGTGATGCCTTTCCAAAGTCAGAAGCTGTCCTTTGGCATGCAGGCAAGAAGGGCTGGACTTCTTCACAAGAGCTGCTGGAAAAAAAATGAGGGCACTAAGTGGGATGCCTTGAAGAGCTTGAAGCTGCCCTGCAGAGTTCTTGTAGCTTAATAAAATTTACAAAAGTGCCTTTGAACTGTGACCTTCCAAATGTCCGCTGGTCAAGGGTAGCGGGGTGGGTTTATGAAAGCAGAATGAATGCATGACTCACGCTTGCTGAAACAGGGCCACTCTCCCTAGAGGCAAGTTATTGTTTTGTATTTAGCATGTTAACTGCATTTGAAGTTATAAGATAATAAAGTAATTTCTCATGTAAATAAAAAGGAAGTGATGGGAAGGTGCTGGAAAGCAGCAGCAAGATTCTGGCTGCTGCTGTAAAATGGGTTTAGTGTTGGCTGCTTTTAAAAAGCTCATTACATTTTAAAGATAAGCTTTAATGGAATTGGCAATGACAGTCCAACTGTAACCAGATCTTGTTGTTTTGTACAAGTGCCTTTCAGGTTTCTCTGCAAGGTCGAATGTCCTATTGACTGGCAGCTGGACTGTTTTCCTTGTAGGAATGTAACTGGTATTTGATGGAGTTGCAAAATGAGTTTCCCACTGAAGCCAAATATAAAAGAGTATGTGAGTCCAGCAGTTTCACTTCCTGCAAAGCTGGTAACCCTCATAGCATTTATTAGGATTTCCTGCAGGGAAAGAAGGATATTAATCTTGTTTGACTTACAGAATCATAATATTTGTGCTGCAATTTGTATCACAGAGCAAGAAGTTTTCAATTAGTATTTCCTGAGAAATAGCAAAATCAGTAAAGTAGATGCTTTTAACTTTTTCAGTTTTGGGGTTTTTTTTGTCAGAGAATAACTATAACATCTCACAGGAGCTTAAATGTGGCAGTGTGGAGCAGGGAAGAGCAGTGGTGAATGTGGCTACAGTTCTGCTAGGACACAGTGAGCAGCTGGAACCTTTCTCAAGTCTGTATCAAAGTCTGATTGGCACCATCATAATGTACTCTCTGAACTGCAGTACTGTATCAAGTTGCTTGTAGGAGGCATAAACTTGTTGATAAAAGAGTCACCTGGTCAGTTCATCACTGGTTTAAATTCTCCTAGTGTTGGAAAATTTTTCTCAAACTCTGAGCTGATGGCAGTAAACCCTGATTTGGGACCCAAACCAAATTGGCTTGAAGTACTGTGAGCCTCTTTCCTTTCAGATTTATGGTAATTTTATACTTTGGAAAACACTTTATGTCTCTTGAAAAGAGGCTTCAGCCTTTACTGTGCTGCTAGGAGAAGTGAGGCTGATGGCTTGGGCTGCGGAGGTCCAAGTATGTGAGAGTTTCCAGGTCTGTGGAGGGCATGGTTACTAGACCATCTGGACAAACTTTGGGCTTTGTAGATATTCCTTGGCTCCATTCTGGATGAGATGAGCCATATATCTGCGGCTTCCAGGCATCCAGCATCTCTTTTGCCTGTAGTCTGTGCATATGCAGAGGCTGATCATGTTTGGGATGCATGGGATTTACTGTCCACTTGCAGACTAATTCATCATGCGAGACTGAAGTTCTGAGCCAGCTCCTGAACTTTCAGAAATCACGAGGCAACAGCCAAAACCCTTATCTTTTTCCCCAGTAGAAAACCTAGGTAGAAACAGAGGGAATGCCTTGAGATACCTGTACAGGAGAGAATAGATCCCAGAGCTCATTCTTTAGGAAGAGCATCTCTCTTCATGTTTGTTAATTCACCTGACTAATGAGAGGTGAAGAGAAAGTACACTAGAAGTTTGTAAAGGTATTTACTTATTGCTCTGTAAATTAAGAAACATCTTAATTAGCTAGAATGCATGATTTATGTAGAATTTTCTCCAGCTTGAGCATAAAATGGAGTCACAGATTACTTTTTCAGTCCAGTAAGGCTGTGGTTAGGCACATAATCCCCAGCTGTGGCTTCCAGATTTTGGCAAAATATAGAAACTATTGAATTCAAACATCAAGACTTGGGAAAAAAAGTAAAAGAAAAGAATGTGACTGAGAGAAATATTTGTGGCTTATTTCTTATTCCTAACTCTTGGGACTTTCAAGGCATGTATAATTCACTTTCTGCTTCTCATTAATGAGATTCATTCAGGCTAGTGGAGCCCTAAAACACTTCTGCATTACCTCAAGCACTTTTGAACTCTGTCCCATTTCTTATCAGTTATGGAGGACAGTTTCTGAATCACTGATGTGCATTCAAGAAAGGATCAGTGCAGTCATGGGCATCATGTTGTCATAATTTACATTTAGTTTTGGAGTACTTCAGTGGGGAGCTGAATTTAGGTTGCCCAAGGTAATATGGGACATTTGTAGGTGAACATGAGTCTCTCAGAATAAATTCACTGACAATTCAGGTTTGCTCGGTTGTCTTATTGTAGCATCTGTTATCTGTACCAAAAATGCTCTCTGCCACAGCCTTTTAGAAACACACCTGGTGTATCAACTTCTATATCCCATACAAACCATCAAATAAGCATTGTTGTATAAAAGGAAAAACATTTTGTGAAATATTTCCCAAAAGCTGTGCACAAAGGAAGTGAGTGCTAATACACAGCTGTTATAGGAGGTTATTCTATTTACCAGAGCTCACTTCATTTTTTTTTAATTTAGTCACTTAAATTTTCTGGCTTTATTTTGTAACTGTTCAAAGCTTTGAATCACAGCGTGTATAAGTTACAGATGCCAATACCTGTAAACTTGAGGTTATTACCTTGTCTGCATAACTAAAGTAGTAATTCAGAGAGAACCAAAAATAGATGAAATACTTAGATTTAAAGCTAGTGGGCCAGAGAGTGGGCTAGTGGGTGTGATGTGTGGTCTCCCTGTGACTGCTGCTCAAGTACCTGATGAGACAGATGTAATAACCAGTGATTTCTTAGAAATCAAGAGATTATTGGCCTGGTTTTCCTCTCATTTTATTTAATGACACCTTCCAGCAAATGTCTAGGACTAGATCCAGAGCAGATTGAATTTTATGGGAAGCAAATGAGCATGTACAGCCCTTTGCAGTGAAGTTATAATCTTACTGGCTTCACATTGTTTAAGAAAGTGCTTTGCTGAACTAGGGCATAGGTTTTTGATTTAGTATCCCACTGCTGTAAGAATCTGTGTGTCTTCTGGCTAACGCCTATTCGAGGAGTGGATTTATAGGAGCACAGCTGGGTTGTAAACAAATGGTGATGCACTTTACTCTGCATTCAGAGGGAAGAGAAGCAAAACTACAAGACAATAATCTGTCTGTATTTTTGAGTACCAGGCAGGCAGAAGAATATCAACTGCAAAACTGAAATGAACTTGCAGGGTGGCCTTCAGACAGCTTATGATGTCTCCACTTGGCATTTGCTGTATTAAATAAATGAGAAGTAAAACACAGTCACTTTTGAATGTACACATTTGCCTTCACCCAATTTTTTCACTGAATAGTTTTCTTTCTTTAATTTGAAAAAAGAAAAGCAGAATTGTAGTAGGTGCATGGAAGAAGAAATCCTGAAGCCATATTACAGACCCATATATTATAGTGGATTTAGGTCCTGGATTCTGTAATGCTAGTGTAGGAGTTCGACGTGTCTGCCCCATGTGCTGTGCAGTAACTGAGCAGTAAGATTAAAATAAGATTGATGAAATAGACACATTAAGGGTGTTTAGAGCCAGGATCTGCCTCCAAGTCATGAAGAGCAAACCTTTCTAAACCATTCTCCCCAAAGAGTTAGACATTAAATTTTGGTTCACTTTGTCTTAGTGTGAAAGAGCATACTCTGGGATGTTTGCTTTTTTGGTTCAAAAATCCCATGTTCCAACTCTCTTGTTCCTAGGTTTGGAAAGTTAGAGAAGGCAAAGCAAGGTGTAGCAGTAACAAAGATCATAGCAAGGATTGCCTGTAAAGTGTGATAAAAGGGATAAAACCCATAGTCATGGCAAACTTGGGCCCTCTTCTATACACAGACACTTTGCAAGCCAAAAATTAATGTATTTCTTAAAAAGAAAACAGGTCAACAACATTGTGTAAATGTGGTTTGATCCTGCTGATCCTTAGATACAGTTGGTTACAGTTAGGAAGTGGAATCTTATCTCCTTGATCAACATGGAAAGGCTTATACCAAGGTAGTAGGTTCCAGATTATGCACAGATTCTGAGATTTAGTGATAAAATTCAGTGGTAGAAAGATTGGTGAATAATATGAATGTGGATGCCTAGGTCTGTGCAAACAATACTCCAAGGCATAGATTTTCAGTAACGACAAAAATAAACCCAGAATGTTTGCCTCTTGCTGAGTCTTAGCAATGTTGTTCCAACATAAACATAGTTTAGAAGTTGTTGGCTTTTAGGAAAAACAATTTTTTAAAAATATATCTGAGTTATTCAGGTAACCTCAGCTTTGCAGAGCTGCTTTATTTTGTCTGAAGAGAAAAAAGCTTGTAGAAGTGTCAGGGCAGCTTTTATGCAGAAAGTTTGACTGACGTAAGCATAATGTAATAGAGATTCTATATATTTGCATGTAATAGGAAGCGACTTTAAAATGTGCAACTTCAGGGGCATCCCTTTGCATTTAACATAACATTCTAGTCAGCAGTAAGATTGTGATAGATACAAAATACTCCCAACAGTATAAGATTTGAACAACTTAAAAATAGTGCAGAGGCTTATCAAAGTAGAATTTTACATTAAATTTGTCTGAAACTGCCCTTTTTTCCCCTGATAAGCAATCACATGTATGTGCCCAGACCATGGTTTTTGGCAGAATCTGTCCTCTTTATTCAAAGTTCTGATTCACTCCTGCTGTTCTCTGAAATTCTCTTCTGATTGTCATGCAAGCAGAGGCATTGTTACTGCCATCTGCAATGCATCAGCGTCTACATCACACTAAAACCACACTGACCTCTCAGCATATGGTGACTTTTTCAGAATGTTCAAAGGCATATCCTTATCTTATGTCAAACAGGGAAATTAAGAGACTGAATATGTTTTGTTATGTAACCAATTTGTTAGGTGGACATCAGTTTCACTTTGTGTGTTCTGCGGTCTGCAAATGATGTGTTTATCTACTTTGTGTTAATCCATATTTTGTATTTTACAACTAAAAACATTCCTCTGAGGCAGAACAGCTTTGAATAATATCTTCTAGATGCGTTTGCATAAGCTGTCTCTTTTAGAGCTCTTTTATTAAGAGTGGATGTAGATTGTGAATAGAAATGCTTTGGAAATGCAGGCATAACTTCAAATCTGAAGCCTCATTCTGTGGAGAATCTGTAACACTTGAGAAAAGCATGATTTGTTTCATGCTATTAATACAACCTTTTTTTGAATATGATATGTCAGAAAGCAATTTTAATGTAACTGAGGGGATTTTATCATTGGGGTATGAGATAAGGAGATGAGAAACAAAATCTCTGCCCTATAATAAAAGCAAGACCCTTAACAAAAGTGATTTGATTTTTTTGCCTGTGTCTATACTGTATTTGGGCTAGCACGGAAAAGCCCAGATCTTGGTTCTGTCTGTCCATTTGTCTTGGTAAGCAGCTCAGCTTCATCTTCATGAAACTGAAACTCTTGTGGAAACCTCTTCAGAAAGAAGTATATGCAGTCCTATCTGTTGGCATCAGGTCGCTGAAAAAAGGATGAGAGAGGGTGTATCTGAACCTCCCTGTGATCAGCTGCCCCACAGGAAATAGGCATGAATGTACTGTAAAGCACAGACTGTACTGGAGACCTTTTCTTAGTTGTAGCAGCCTGACCATCCTGGTAGTGTCCCGTGGAGGGGTTTTCATGGTGAACAGGATGGGCAAGCAGTGAAACAGGCCTTGATCCTGGCATTTTGAAAGACACAGTAGAAGTAGGTGGTGTTTCTGTTTCTGAAATCTTGCAGAACATATTTTTTCCAGTTAGGTTGCAGTTCTGTATCTTTAAGCAAAAATAATCCTCACAAAATGACTAGAACAAAATGCTGCTCCTATACAGTGAGGAGGGAAGGGGGTGAGCTCTGTGTAATGCAGTTTATAGGTATAAAGTACCATGTAGCTGCAGCACAGTGCTCTTTGCCTCCTGTGTCAGTAGCTCTCTGAGTTTGCAGCACATTAGCACAGAGATAGGTATCTTGAGCCACCCTGAAGTAAAGGAGATAATATTTTTTTTTAACTTTATCGATATGTCTCAGGAAAGCAAAGGATACATATGCCTTTCTGTTGCCTTTGAGGACTTAAACGTGGGGTGAGAATTACAGTCAAGTTTAAGGTTTGCAAGATTTTATCTTCTAGAAATATGATCAGCTACCAAGAATAGAGAAACCATTTTTTCAATCCAGAATGCTTTTTGCTGCAAACAAATTCATTCATTTGATGTAAGCATATTTTCCCACAGTTTATGTAAGCATAATTGCCCACAGTTTACTTAGCTGTCTGATACATCTGGAAAGACTTCAGGAAAACATCTCATTTAAAATTTTAATAAAGATTTCCCTTAGAAATTCCTCTTTGTCTTCACTGTGCTTCATCAGACATCAGGTTTAGGTGATATCATGGTGTTGAAAGAGGTGTATTATTTTAAAGGGCAGGTAATGCAGATAAGCTCTTGGGGAAATGGTGGCATGAGCTTTTTGAAAGTGATTGGAGGTTTTTTTGTGTTTGATATCCAGAAAGGTTGTAGCTTTGCTTCTACAATCAAAATCAAATGTGATGTAGTGATGTATTATCCTTCTCAACATCCAGTAATCTTCCAGTTCTCAACAGTGCTATGATCACCAGCAGACTTCTTTGGACATCCTGATGCTCATTTAAAACCACTTTGGGCTACTTTTCCATCTGAACTAGTTTCAATGACATAATTAAATGTTCGCATTTATAATCTGATTACAGTCTCTTAATGCAGGTTTATACCTCAAGTTCATCCCTGTCTCAGGGGAACACGTCAGTCAACACTTTCTGTGAATCAGTCTGCTTTCAGTTTTGCGTTGTACTGGATTCCTCCTGCTGTAAAAACTCTAGAAACCCCAAATGCCGTACATCAGATGTAGGCAGTATCTGTACTAACCAATTAAGCATATACAGCATAAGCAACCAAAGCCAGCTGCAGGGTCTGCATGCACACTACTAAAGCCTTCACCTTTGTAACAGTGAGTCTTTATAACTGGATCTGTTATGTGACCCATTGGAACTCCCATATGGGCAGTCCAGGAATCACTAGTCCTTTAAACAGGACTGACTTTGCATCTACTGTTACTGAGGAACATCATGGGTTCGCAGGTAAAATGCAGTGTTGGTAATGACAGCTTTCAATATACATGTATTTAATTCTCCTATACCTGGTTTCTGATATAATTTGTTATGAAATGCAATTCTACTTTTGATATATTAACAATAGTACAATTTAGTTTTTGTTACCAGTTTTCTTTGAATCTCAAAATACAAACTAGGGTTTACAATCTTTTATTATTTTTAGCAAGGGAGACTTTTCATTGAGGGTGTTGTTTTATTTTGAGAGTGGGTGTTGTGTTTATTCAGTGTTCGGTTTCTTTTTCTTTCCACATCAGTGATGACCCCAGGTTTTCATTTCTTTTGTTCCATTCTTTCTACTTAGAGACATAAGTCCCTATGTGAAGAATTCCTGGATAGAAGTAGAATTTCTTTTTGAAGCAGAATCTAATTCTAATTCTAGTCTTAAAATACAAAATACGCAAAGCACTTCACATTGCCTTACTGTTCTTGATGATGTAACTCAGTTGTGTTGTTATTTCTGTTTATTTGCTTTGAAATAAGGTATGAAAATTATGAATTTTGTGTGTGTTTGTGTATGTGTGTGGTATCATCTTGCTTTAACAGGACTTACAAAGTTATGGCTAAAAGTTTAGACTATGGAAAAGGACACTGACACCTTAGAGTGTCAGTAAAGCTCTGCTTGCCCAGTCCTCTCTGCTAGACCTTTTCAGTGTGAATCCAGTGTGGTCTGTATGACAACTGCCTGTGGATTTTTATGTTCGTCCACAGCAAAGCCAAAGACCTCATGTGCTGCAAACAGGGATTTTTCCACTCATGTTTTTAAGAATTTTTTTGAAAATTATATTTCTTGTGGGCTTCCTCAGTGTTGGTGAATCATGAGGCATTAAACCCACAAATTATAGCTTGGATAAGAGGTCTAGAGTAAACAAAAATTTCCAGTATTTGAAGAAGAATTTGTGCCCCTAAAAGCTTGTCCATTACTTTTTTATCCATGACTGTATTTCATTGCCAAGCTAAATGGCAATGATGGACATATTCCAGGGGCTTATAATTCTGAGAATGGCAATGGTTATGATTGGTGCAGAATGGTTAATACATTTGCGTGGCATTTCTAATTGAAAAGCTTTTCATTCCCTCTGGATGGTACTTTTTTCTTGGACTAATTTTTCATTACGATAATAAAGCTGAGAAAGCAATTACAGATAATTTTACATAGGAGAATTGATCTTTTTAGTTTTCAAACTTTATTATTTAAAATATTTGGTTCTCTAATAATGTCTTTTAAACCTTAGGTTCTTAATTGATTTGCACTGAGAATTTATGGTATCTTACTTGTTGCTTCTCACCTTAGTTGGGTAGATGTTTTAGAGAGGAATGAAGAACTAGAGCCCATTTTTAAGGTCTGATTTCTGGAACAGGGTTGGTTAAAGCCTCAAAACTTCTGGTGATTGCCAGTACTCTTGGGGTTTTTTGGCCATTGAAGGAAATCCTCTCCTACCTGAAACACCTATAAGGTTGTTGGGATTGGAAGGTACATATAAAAGGTTTCTCATAGAGATGCCTGTGTGGGACAGGTTCCAAATACATGGCAAGTAGTCTGATGGACCTTTGAAAAGTAGTACTTCATCAACCACAGAGTAATGATAACTTGTATTTCTGATACTAGTTCATCATCCTTCCAAAAACAATGCCTGTCAAAGGATGAATGGTGTTCAGTAGTTAGGTAACTGGTGTTCTGGAGTTAAAGAGCCAAGGTCAAAGGGAGCTTCAAAATTTATGTCTACTATGCTCCACAATTGACCTTTCATCAGTGCTTCAGTCATGCTTCATGCTTTATGTGAACTGGCTCTTGCTCACCTTACTACAGCAGCAATCAACTTAAGCAAGGCAAGACAGTCAAATTGGACCATCAGAGACTAAAAGACCTTAAATCACTGCAGCAATTATCTTCAGGGTCTTGTGACACACATTCTACCCAAAAGCCAGTGTTCATGCCTTGAACAAAAGCTTTACCACCACAGCAGTTCACAGACCCTCAAAGGACCCTCTCACTGTTATGGTGCAAAGCTTTCTATGTGGGTGTTTGGGTTTGGAAGGGATCTGCTGCATTTGTGAGCCCTGAAGGGGTTCTGCTCATTTGTAGAGTGTTGTCAAGTTCTCTTTCTACAAATAAAGGTCGTGTTTCTGTGTAAAAGGGCAAAACATTTTTGGGGGTGTTTTTTTGCAGTCAGGTCTTGTTTTCATTGATTATGAAGAAAAGCCTGCTGTTGTTATGCTGAGCAATACTCAGTTCTGCAGCACTGTCAGATGTTAGTGTGATATTTCGGACAGATCTGGTACAGGGATGGGATCTAGCTGAACAGCACACGCTTTCTCTGTGCCATGCTTCAGGACTTCAGAAAAGCATTCAGATTTTAAGTATATTTATATTATAGTATATTTAGTATATTTAGTGTTTTTCAAGAAGCACTACATCTTAGTTTCTGCCTTCACAAAGCTGTGAGACTTGGTTTTTGCATTGACTGCTTATCTGTGGGAAGCCTGCATAAATCCTCTAAGTACTGCCAGCTGGATTCATGTAAACATGTTAGTAGTAGAAAGCATGTGATGGGGTTTATGCTGTTGTTCCAAAGGATGTTTGTGCCTTGCTAATCTTTCCAGTGACAGATCATAGTCAGCTTCTTTTCTGTGAAGGTCTTTCACAGCCAGAGAGCTGCCCCACAAATAGAAGTTTAAAAAATACCTTGATATGTTTAGGAATGTGTGTACATATAGGAAAAAACCCTAAAAAGCTGTGGATGATATAATGGGTCATATTCTTTTTAATCTTGCTCTTTATAGAGTAAAATTTCCTTCTTGTTACTCTTGCATTACCAGTGGTGTTACATACAAAGAGTTTCAAATTGTATAACATTCTTGCTTTTTTTTTTTTTACAGCCTATTCACCTAAAGTAGTTCATGTCTGTTCCACTCTGTCAGGGTTGCTATTTCTGTAGCACTACCTATACCTCATTTGGGTTTATTTCAGCATTTATGCCTGGCTGTTGTGGCTGTAACTACACGTACCTCGATTGCAGAAGCTGTACAGTCAGTGTATGTCAGTGTAGGGCTTTTTGGCCAATAATACGCTGGATGATACTTGGCTCTGTCAGCAGAATTTGGCTGGTCAGGCTGACTCTATTCTGTTCTCCCTCCACCCACCCTCTGATTTGTTTTCCCCTGTTCCACAGTTTGGAAAGGAAAAATATAGAAGTGAAGAAATCTCAGAGGTTCCACTACTTCATTCCCAGTTCTCTGTCTTTAGGAAATCCAGTTCAGCCATTAATCATAACCACCTCAGTATGAAGTTTACTGTTCAGAAAGTGCAATCTTGTGTTGGTGTTAAGAATCAGTTCCATGATTCTATTCAAGTCATTCCTAATGCTGTTTTCATTGCTTTATAAACTATTAGAATATACTTTTGCCTTTTTGAGGGATCTTGTTAGAAACCACTACTTGGTAATTGCAGAATTTTGATTTCTGCACTAACTGTGTGGTAAGATCCCCTGACATGTGCCTTGGCTCTGCAGTGAGTTGGGCTTAGAGCATCAATGCTAGATGTGTGTGGAGAACCCCACAGCAAGAAACAGTATGAAAAAAACAAAGAGCAACATGAACTAATATGGAGGCTTCTTGTATCTGTCAAGCAAATTGCTGTTCATATCCTATCTTTCCTGGATTTCAGGTAGATTAATAATTTCAATCCTTGGATATGTTTATTTGGCTCTAATTAGACCAGACTGTTTATGCCACTGTCCTGTTCCTCGAGTGGTCAGCAGCAGATGCTTAGGGAAAATCAGGGGAAGGCAAGCAAGCAGCAACATTTCCTGCCACCAGCAGTATCTGTCTCAGGGACCTACAAACGTCAATAATTCAGTTTAATAGCCTTCAAGATATTTTTTTTTTCCCTCCTGCTTGTTAAATGTTTTTAAACTCCATATTCAAAGAAGTAACGTCCAAGGTAATGAGTTCATTATGATGACTGAGAGTTGTATAAAGAAATATTTCATTTATTTAGAATGTGCGGTTTGGTAGAATTGTTTGATGTCCTCTTGCCCTGCTCTTAGAAGAGACTGGGAATAATCACATATTTCTTTGTCCCTCCAGAAGAAATATTATTTCCAGCAACTTTTCAAGAGAGACATCTAGAGAAAGAGCCTGAGGTGCTGATTGCATGAAGCCATTACTAATGAGGCCCTTGAAGTGGTAGGATGAAGGCTCTGAAGTAGGACAACATGGACTAGTCTAATTCAGTTTTCAGTCTTGGGTACCAATTACTGGGGCTAACTAGATAGAGTGGATCTCTCTTCTTTACTTTCAAATGTTATAGTTTATATAGTATATTATTAATGCTCAGATGTTTATGACCTCCTCAATCTCAACACTAGGGTTTTTTTTTTTCCAGTGCGTGCAGGGAAGAGAATAATAACACTAAGACTCAGGAAATGTGAGTTCCATTTGAAGCAGATTAGTTTTGAGTCTCACCAATGTTAAAACATAAAACACAAACAACAAGTAATAATAAACAGCACAAAATATTATTACAAAAAATTAACACCTCTTTTTAAAAGTAATTGGTTCTCAGCCAACTGCTAAAATTCTCATAGTGAATGAGTGAAAAATTCAAAAATAAGATGGAGACTTGATTTTTACAAGCGCTAGTGTGTTGGAGTAGAGCTAAAAAATTAATTTGAAATGTGCATTTATAGAAAGTAATGTTTCTCGTTACATAAGAAAATAAGAATTCTAAAGCAATATCTAAAATACAGCTCTGAAAGGAAAATTACTACCATAATCTGAAAATGTTACTTCAAGTGCAGCTCATAAGCATATATTTTACAGCCTCAAAGCATATTTAATAAATTGATAGGATAGAATTTCAATACAGATTGCTTTATGAATGGGTAAACACCACTGTGGTGGTAAAGCTGTAGAGATAAACCATAAGGGTCTTTACAACTGCTTTTTGGTGTTGATTTTCTTTAAAAACAAGCCTCTGTAAAATACACTTTTTCTTAAGGAAACAGTCCTTGCCCATTTTATGTAATTATTTGCTCTGAGCCTGGCTTTAATTTAAAATAAATACCTATGTTGTCACAGGCCGGGCTTGAAATTTCCATGTGTTTTGAAGTCACCTGCTGCTCTGAAGGTTCATTATTAGCTTATAAGAGAAGGAATACAAAACCAGTAGGTTCATCATTGCAGCCTCGGTGGAAATGCCCTAGGGATGCCCTGTAGAGCTGTAGAAGCAGATCCCAAAACTCATTTATGCTCTCAGTCCCATCTGTTTTATCTTACTGGGCACTCCTCCCATTCACTGAGGGGTTTCTCTGAGTTGTGCCAAGGATCTCACACTGGGCTTAAGTTCTGCAGAGAATGTGAAAGAAAGTCGAACCTAGAACCAAGGAAAAATTTTGCTGATCAGAGAAATATGGAGATGGAAATCCCTTTCACTTTCTTCAAAATTGTGGGGAGGTTTGTGCCAGTACAGTGCTGGAGATGACACATGAGGATGACCTGAGGGGAGTCAAGGCAGCTGGGGACTCAGCCTTCTGTACTGTCCTCAGAAAGACTGTGTGCCCTAAAGAGGCCTGTGAGGACTGGCATGGCCAGGAGTGCTCATCTCTCTGGAGAAGTGCAGCTCTGCTAAAGCATTCCTCTCAGCTTTGGCTTTAAAATTCTTTTCTGACCACATCATTTGTAGCTTTGTCAACTTTTGTACCCCAGGTACATTAAACAGCTCTCCTGGCATCTACTTCCAAGTTGCTACTGCGGGAAGCCCTGTGGGTCTGTGCAGTTTCATCTGTCCTGGCTATTTGTTCAGCAATGTAGTTAGGTTTTCTGTTTGGGGTGTTTTGCTTTTTTGTGTTTCAGACTGTTATTGGAGCCTGTGTTATGGTTGTCATAATTCACCTCACTTGCATCCAGGGAATTTGACCTGGAATTCTTGCAGCAGGTCTCTGTTGATTTGTGGTAGAGTGCAGGGAACTGAGCTGTTTTATCCTGCAGTCTAATTAGAAGTTGGGGATCAGCTGAAAATTATTAATCAGCTTTGCCAGCAGGGCTGATAGTGCTGGACAAGGGGTCAACCTGTCACTGTCTTGTGAATAGGAACAAATAGAAATACAGAATATTTTGGGTTAGGAGGGACCTTTCAAGTTCATCTAGTCCGACCCTCCTTCCATGATCAGAGTTGCTCAGAGCCCTGTCCAGCTTGGCCTTCAATGTTTCCAGGGAGGGGCATCTACCACATCTCTGGGCAACCTGTTCCAGTTCACCCTCATTGCAAAAAAATTATTTCTTACAAGTAGCCTGAATATATCCTCTTTTAGTAGAAAACCATTATCCCTTGTCCTGTCCCTACAGGCCCTACTGAAAAGTCTGTCCCCAAAGTTCTAAGATGAGAGCTTACTTTGGGGTTCCATTTATTTGCTGTCAAAAGCCTTTTCCTGTAAAAAAGTATCTTTCAAAATTTTTCACTAAGGCTTTTGTTAGAAGTTTTCCGGTTTCCAATAAAAATGGAACATTAAAATTGTCTTGGTTTTAGTTTAGCCTTTTAAAATAAGTTTTGTTTTTTGTCACTAAGTACAATAAAAGCCTGCCTACTGTTTTTTATTCTTCCTTCCTGTTAGCATATTGCAGGGAGGTTTTATTTCAATAGCTCAAACTTAAGAAGATAGAATAAGGAAAAAGGAGTTTAAAATGTGGAAGGAGGAAAGAACTGAATTATTTTCTTTCAGAAAAACAGAGCAGGAGAGGAGGAAGTAAGGTTTGAACAACAAAAGCCAACTTACTCCAAGGGCCCTACAGGCACTCAGTGAATACAATCAGATGAGTTTTTCATAATTCATCGGAGGAAAAATAAAGCAAAAGGGGAATATAAAAACAAAAACATTCTTAAAATGAAAATATTCCTGTAATTATATTGTTTAGATCTGTACAGCATGTGTGGCCTGGGGTCTCACTGTGCTAATTAGGTTAATTCAAATTGTGAGAAACACTGTTCTGCTGTTCTCTGCCACCTGAGAGAAGCAGGGAATGGC
This sequence comes from Turdus rufiventris, assembly GCA_013186435.1. Lineage (NCBI taxonomy): Eukaryota > Metazoa > Chordata > Aves > Passeriformes > Turdidae > Turdus > Turdus rufiventris. The sequence continues at coordinate 1,428,007 of PYHW01010466.1, read as the reverse complement.
AGAGGAGCAATTAAAGATCAAGAGGCATTTGGCTTTGGTTCCTTCAGGCAGATGAACAAGGATGCAGATGCTCCATCAGTGACTGTCGGTGAAGAACTTCAGGAGGATGAGGCAGGCTGGCATGCCTGGTTCAGATCACCTTGCACAGCATGCCAAGTCTGGGCAACAAGAAATATTTTGTTTGTTTCTATTCCTGGTCATTTTGTTTAAAACAAACAAACAAAAACCCTACACTACAAAACTTGGTTTACTAAGGGTATCCAAAACATTCATTTTTCTACTGATTAAATCTCTTTTATTCTGGAATGTTTGCAAATTCTAAATTATTAGGTCAGTGCTGTGCTCCAGTCACACTATTCTCTTTTCTCTGTCAAACCCACCTGGTTTTTGCAAACCACTGAGACAGCATGATCCTGAGCAGGCTGACCTTCTCTGAGCAGGGCTAGGACTAGATCATCTCTTGAGGTCCCTTTCTACCTAAATTCATCAGTGACTGTGTGACACTCGTGTTCCTGAGGGAGATTGTACTTCAGTAAATGTTGTCCTTGGAGTTTTGCTGACCTGGACAGCAAGAGAGCTCTGTCCCTGTGGTTGAAGCCAGTAGCTTAAGGGGTTGAAGACTTTAATTTCTAGCTATTAATTTCTAGATATTAAAAACAAATTAGTTTGTTTCTTTTCATTTAGCTTGACATTAATTGATACTTTACCTCGGCCTAAGGGACAGAAAATGTAGAATTTTAATGTTCTGTAAAGATTATTTTTTAAGTGAGACCAAAATTAAACTACAACTTTTGGCAGAAGGTGTATTTTTTTTAATCTGTGCCAAGAGAATTGTTTATTTCTCCTTCCCTATTCCTCAGCATAGATCTTTCAAAGTTAAAAAAAACCATGCACATCCATACAAGCATCTCTGAAGCAAAGAAGAGCCATTGCTCTTGCCAGGTAGTTCTTCACGGATTACTTAATGCACTCTTGGATAGCAAGAAGTACTTGGACAACTTGTTTTCATACACGAAAGTCTCTGGCTCATTTAAAACTTGAAGCCAGGGCTTGACTTGTTCTCCACTGGAAATATCTGTGCCATTGCTAAAGATAAGATTCCATGTGCTTGGTATAGTGCTACAGGGATGTGGAAGAATAATTCTGAGAAGAGCATCTGCTGTGTATATCTGAAAGCTAGGTATACAGATACATGCTGCCATCTCATCTTTCACAGTCACTGACATAAAATCCTTACAAATAGCAGTTCCACACAAAAATCAATCCATACTTTGCAACAATTTTTCATACTTTTTCCCTTTTTTGCTATTAATTAAAAAAAATATTTGTACATAGGCCTTTCCTTCTTTAAAGGCCATCAGAAAAACCTGTCAAAGGTTTCTTTTGGAAATAAGAGAGTCCAGAACAACAGTACTTCCAATGTTTTGATATCACCTGTGTGAATGTGATTGTGAGTGTGTGCATGTGACACTGTGTGAATGAGTGTGTGTGAGTGTCACCTGCCATCTGGAAGGACTTAAATCACAGTAAGGTGCAAGTTTGGACATGAATTTATAGCACTTGTGATCAGTCAAAAAAATTCAGAATAGTTTAAGGATCACATTTGGTAGCAGGAATTGTTAGGATTCTGGGCAGCCTGGGCTGAAATTTTATGTCCAATAAGAAGAGAATAACACTAGATCCTTACTGTTGTCTCTTCTAGCAGAACCATGGCTCTAACTGCATACACAGAGATCACAGAGGCAGAAAATACTCCTGTATGTGGAAAATCCGGTTACCACCATAGCTGTTGCCTCACATCCTCACATCTTGTCTAAGATTTGCCCTGAGGTGAANGACAAAGCCTTGATTTGACTCTAAGTAAGGTGACAGATCTGGCTGAAAATTTTGCTTTTTAAGTGCAACTCATACCAGTGACTACAGCATCCATTAGATTCACTGTCCCTGCAGAATAGAAAAAGGCCAAGCATCCACCGCAGTTGTGCTCAGCTCTGTAAGATTAAGTGTGTGTATGAAAAAAATGGATAAAAGTACATTAAAAAGGGATTTTAAGAGAATTTAGTACTTAGAAGAGATATGGGGTTGCTGAATGATACCCCACCAGAATTGTTAGTACATACCACTGTCTAACAAGGGTGAATAAAAAGGAAATGGTCAAAGGGAGCAGATACAGGCTAAGCAGCAATGTAAATTAGGTTATGAAATGACAGAAAGACAGTTTTTAAAAAGCTAAAAACATATCTAAAGGATGAGGAGGAAAACGATCCTAATCTTCATAAGGAGATATAAAAATACAAAAATTTAAAGCATAAAGAAGGAGCAATTAGCTAAAGGACTCAAAAAAACAATATTAATTCTTCAAACCCTCAAAAGGAAAAATCTGAACAGAGACTAGGATCACTTTATAATCATAGTTTAAAACTGAGCAGCTGGATGTGATGGACACCCCATTACACAGGAGCCAAATTCATTATCTTCATTGTTATTCATTATTGAAGAAACAGGTAAGATGACAGAGCATTTTGGGGTAAAATCGTGAGAGAATAGTTCAATACTGAGGCCACTGTGGAGGAAGTTATGGAGCAGTAGATAATAAAAGATAATGGTGTTCACCTGAGAGTCTAAGGAAACTCACACATGAAGTAGCTGCGTTGCTTGTAATAAAACATATCATTGCTTAAAACTTTCTCAGTATCTGAAGAGATCGAGGTGGATGATGGATATCCAGCTTCAAAGCTGTCTGAGGAAATGTGGGGAGCTACAGGCCTGCAACAGCAGTAAATTAGCAGAGACTCTAATAAGGGATGGAATGATTAGATGCTTGGACAATTGAATCTCTGAGGAAGAATCCATAGGCTTCTTTAAGGATTATTGTAAACACCTTGTTTTGTACATCTCTGAAGGGATCAACAAATACATAGATAACATGGTTTGATTAGTATTGTCTGTATGGATTTTGATAAGTTTTTGAATGCAACCCTTGCCAAAGGGTGAAACAGATTGTGATAGAAGAGGGAAGATCCTGGCACGGTTACATCTGTAATTAAAAGATAAGAAATAAAGCGTTAGGGTGACTGGAGTTACCAGTGAAGTCCCAGAAGAATCTGTGCTGAGATCTGTTCTGCTCATCTCATTCGTAAATGCTCTGCAGAAAAGGGATGTGCTGCCAAAGGTCACCAGAATGGCAGCAGGGCTTCATATGATGAACAACTGACCATATTTGGATTCTTTGGGTTCCAGAATTGTACGTGGCATGGAAAGGCTGGACAAAGATGACTTTAGTTTTCCAAGTACGTATGAACAGTAGGATATAATTTACAGGAGTTATCTCTTGAATGAAAATCCCCAGGACTTAAAACAGTGAGCTGGAAATGTCACAAGTTCCATCTGCATTTCTTAGTGCCTTCCTTGATTTCTCAGATCTAAAACTGAGACATGAATTTAATTTGTTTTGTTTCAGTCTTTCCAGTTTTATTTTGTTTCTGAAGTCCTGACCGTCTCCAGAGATTGATAAAGTTACATCTTCTCCTGGTGTCTAAAAGTCAGACATGAAGTGTTCAGCATGAGACCCCCAAATTAGTCACAATACTCAAAATCCTGATTATTGCTTGGAGAAATTTTTGTAAGACACAAGTTGTACCTAAGCAAATGGGTCTAGAGAGACTTGACTTTACTTGCTTCTGCTAGAAAACTGGCCAATAATAACATAGTTCCTGTTAAGAAGACTGTGGCCACATTAGTCACTGCCAAAGTGGCCTGCTGCTTTGTTTCCAGAGCGAGTGACTCTGGGTTCATTTAGATTGGAATGTGAGAACAGTAAATTCCTGCTCTTTCATGTAGGTGTATGATACAGCCCCCAGATTGTTCACAGTCTTCTGAAGGATGTTGCCAGAATAAAAAGGGAAGAGGAAAGTAATTTTTGTGTTTGGGGGAGGAAAGCATTCACTGAGTAAATAAAAGATTATAAGATTAGAAGCAGCCAAAAATATTCCAGTGGGTGCTTTTTCAGCTTTACTTGGGTACCTCTGCTGCATTGTACATACTTGTTTTTCATGAATACATGAGAGTTAGATCAGCCAGGCCAAACTTGGATCCAATATAAACAGACACAAAATTTTTATTGCCTGTGGTCCCGAGTCCTTATTTTCCCTTAGCTTGATTTTACCTCCTTGTTATGTTATCATCAGTAGATTGCTCCAGGTATTGCTGATAAGTGCTATCAAAATCAGATTTTTAATGAGAACTAGGCTCACTATTTCAAGGGAAAACTGTGCCCTTAAACTGTTTTCAGAAGGAGAACAGCACTCATTTCCAAACCAGACCAACTGCTGCTGACATTTATTTGCTCTGAGAGTTGTTGCAGAAGTATTGGGGTTTATGCTGATTGATAAAGGGACTGCTTAAGTAAACCAAAAGTATTAAAGCTCTTAAATTTTTCTCTATAGATCACTTAAAAGACTTCATTAAAGAGGAGTGGATATTAAATCAGTGCCATGAACATAAAATCCTGTTGTGTTCACGTGCAATACAATTAAAGGTTTCAGGCATTCCAATAAGGATCAGCCCACGCTGATCCAAATCACTGAACAGGAAATGCTGCTAGGCAGGATTGCAAGCTTAACTATGTAATTTTAATTTGTGTATTAAAGTGTTGATCTAGATAATGCAATAATTGCAAAGGCTTGTGTTTGAAGACCATGAAAATTGCTAAAAAAAGAAATTTTGTAATCATCAGACTGTGAAGGTTGGTCACATTGGGCAAAGAAATGTTTGTCTTGTCCCAGGGCAATGCATCT
>PYHW01010466.1:1381885-1423161 GCA_013186435.1 Turdus rufiventris | reverse complement strand
GTGGGTCACAGAAATGTATATGTTTGCAAGAGGCCTAGTTAATTATTTCAAAAATCAACCCAAAGTCACAAATGGCCAAACTGTTTTATACTATGCCCTTCAAATGACTTAATTTATTCCCAGGACATTAGTTTAACCATATTAATTTCTGAATGATGGAATGAGACAGTGTTTTCAGGGTCAGTGGCTGATTTACACTCCTGTTCTTTGCCTCAGGCAGTGGATTCTCACCCACTGAAGAGACCTGAAGACCTCTCTGTTGTTCCAGCAGTCCCAAAATCAGCTGCTTCCAGGAGGGTGTGAAGAGTATCTCCAGCTGTAGAGAGCCAGTTAGCTTACTTCTGAGAGAATTTGTCGATTCATTTTGCTCCTCCCAAAGGTTCCCCAAAACTGTCGATCACTGGGAAGTTGTTTAGTACCAGCCATAACTCAAAGAGTTATGTTTGATCTTTATTTTCATAAACATGATCATAGTCTGAAATTGTACTACTTTGAACATCTACAAAAGAAAATGATAAGAAAATGTCCTTCTAGGAGGTACTTGGCCAGTACCCTTCTTTTTCAGTAGGGGTGTCTTGGCTGACTGCCGCTGTGTCCTTTTCCACCTGAGCCACCTAAGGCTGCTCTGCCAAAGAGCTGACTTGACCTTGTGGGTACTCTGTGGTCACTCAGGGTAGAGACTTCTTCTGTAGATGGGATGCTGTTTCCTCCTTTCTCTGTCATTTTAGGCTCCTTATTTTGGACTTTCCAGTGGTAATTCTGCTTTAGGACTTGATTAAATGTATGTTGAAAATTTATTTCTTTTCTTTCTTTTCCATCTGGGAGTACACTTACCCTCATGCTGCTTCTAGACTGATTTCTCTCTGCTTTCCTGACTTTGTGTGACTAACACTATCGTGGGGTCCTCAGATGCCATATATTTTCTGACTTCAATTGATTTTCCCTGTTTGCACCATTCAGGAATCCCAGGGTGTTTAAACATATGCGTATCTCATTGGATTTGCCATGTGGAGCTTGCTGCAGGCATTTTATGCTTCACACACAGTAAACTAATATATATGCCAGATTTGGCACAGAGTCCTGTCCTAAATTATTCCCCTCACCTGCCCACTCTTGCTTTGTGTTATTTGGAGGATTTTGCTATTACAGAATCCTGTGCTTCCAGGTGTTTGTTGCACCTGAGTGTGCTCTCCTTAAGGCATAAGATTATATTCTGCCAGTTCCAAGGTTTGTTTCCTTTTCAAGGTGAAAATACAGATGCTCAACATGTACTGTGAATGTTAAATTTACATTAGAGTTGCAGTCAAATTCTCCAGAAAGGCAGTTCCTGCAGGGACCTTAAAATCTAGAATTCTGATGCATGTGATTTGTTGTCACTGCTTTTCACCCACTTTGGCCATGTATATTTGATATGAAAATATAGGAGCATTCCAGTGTATGAAACATTGAAAATTTAACTGCTTTAACACCAAAAGATCTAAAGGTGGTGTATCTCTAATAGTTTCTTATTTTGGTTTTCATTTACAGGCTCTGTATCTATATTTGTAAAATGTTGCCATTGGGAGAAAAAATTACTGTCAGCCAACGATTTTTTCTAATTCTTGGAGAGTTTCACAGTAAATGTGTTTCTTACCTGCCTCCACTTTGGCAGCTGTGCATGTGTCTGTATACAATTTTGGGAGGAAAACTAGTTATAGTAGTTAGAACCCAAATGAGAAATAAACTATGGCCTCATGTCAGCATGATTTCAGTTCTGCTGAAGTTAATGGGAAATTAGTGTGTGCTTCTGCATAAGCGTTTCCTGCCTTTGGGGCCATCCTGCATGTAAATTCTGCATCTTTTGCGAGTCTAATATAGGCAGGGCAACTCAAGACAGAGCTGTGAAAGAACAGGGAGAGTTCAAAGAAAGGAATAACTGCAGCATGTTATAAAATGGTTGTTTGTTTTCTCCTTTCCATCAACTTTTCCCTAAGACTGTTTACCTAAAAGCTCTTCAGCTATTGCTAGGAATGCAGCTATCCTGTTTTAGGCTATATCTACTCAATAAAACTTAGCCCACAGTGCATGAGGGAGACCTTGCACTGGTGGTGTGATGCTGCAGTGCTATGGTCCACCAGACTCTGCAGGTATTTAAAATAAACCTCTTTTTTCTATGGTGCTCACCCTCTCTGAAGTAAAAAGTAAACATTTAAATGCAGTTTTGCTGTTGGGGCATTTTTCTTTCACGTGTATAAACTGAAGCTCCTAAAAGTTCACGATGTTGAGCAGATAATTTACCAAAATCACATGCACAGAGAGAGGGAAATGTTAGGGTCTACAGCACAGGGAGTAGGCAATAGACAGGAGAGTCCATAAGGCAGATGGAAAGGAGGAACTGATAGAAATGTAGCCTCATTTTATGCATATTGCCAATGCTTCTGCTGATTCATCGGGTCCTGTGCTTTTAAGAACCTGCCCCTGTTACGGGTGTGGATATACAGCAGACACTGAAAATACAAGAAAGAAGGATTTTATACTTCTATAACCTGCTGCAGAAAAGAGCTTTCTTGTTCAGCCTGATGAACTATGGGGATCATAATGCCTTCATTTCTGTATCTGTGAATGCTTTTTGTGGCCTCTGCTCTGAATCCAAACAAACAACTTAAGCAGCCCTGTAAGTGATCTTGATTCAGTCTCCCTGCCAGAAAGGGAGGCCTCTCTCCTTAGCAATTTCAAATGGACCAACTTTAATTTGTCTGGCGTGTGTTCTTTGTACCAGGTCTTAATTTTTCTAAAGGGTGGGAAAATAGTAGTAGTCTGGGAGTGTGTGAGGGATGAACCAAAACAACTGTCTTTTAACTGCTTGGATCAGATTCAGCCTGGCAGCTGAGATCCAGCCCCAAGCAGGGCTGAATTTGGCATCATCAGACTGCTCCACGGCTGATGGAGTGGATTTGTCCTGCCTGGAATTTGAAAAACAGGCTGTTTCTTGTGCGTTCTTCACTCTGATGCTTATTAAGAATTTGACCTTTTGGGAGGTCAGTGTCTTGGTGCACCCAAGAGTCTTGTAGGTGAGTGGGTATTTGAGCTAAATCTTCAAATACAAGTGAGCCCTGCAGCTATTTAAGGAGCAGCATCTTCTCATCTGCCTAGGGCAGACAGGCTGCCACATCGCCATGGCTTTCTGTGTTGCATTGCCACTCCTTTCTGCATGAGGCTTTTTGCTGGGACCCAAAAGCTCATGTCAGATTTAAGCTCTCAGTTCTGTGTTAAGCACCTTTTGAAATCTTTTTGCTGCTTTGCCTCTCTTCATTCAAGTGTTCATTGACAGTTATTTGATTTTTCTCATTGCTGTCTACTAGGTGAATTGGGGCCATCTGTTTACACCTACGAGTTTTTCCACTGATTTTCTTAGACATAAGCTCACGACCTGATATCAATGTGCAGGATTTAAGAAAGCCTATTTTGGCTGGCATAGCAGGCTGTCTGTCTGTGCACATGCCTAAAGTGATCTCCTGCTGGGGGTTGGGAAAGGATTTCCTCTATCAGGAGCAACACACAAAGAGCCAGAAGCATTTTTGAACAAGGGAAAAGCTCACATTCCTTCAAGGCATCAACTACCTGCAGCTGAGAGGGGACATGCAAAAGGGGACCTACCAGCCTGTTGCTTAGGGGACCAGCTTGGTTCTGGCATCTGGGTACTCATCTCTTTGACTCTCTGTGTGCCACTGCAATTATTACACATTCTCCAGAACGAAACCCTGACATCCAGTTCCTACCTGCTGTATTAAAGACCCTTAATTTTATTTCTTTCTGGGTGATTCGAGGGCACTGTGGTCTGTAGCTCCCCACAGTGGGAGATCTCCGCAAATGCTTTAGGCTCCAGTGAGTTTGCAAGGATGTAGGAAGGGTGACTGGGTTTGGTTTTTTAACTATCTTTTAACTATTCTTTGCACTTGGCCTGTGTCACCCTTTGCAGGAGGTAAAGTATGTCCCAAGTAATGAGATTTTTTTTTTTCCGTTTGTCTGCAAGGTTCAAAGGAGTAGAGATGCTTGGTAACTTTTGTCTCCCCTTTGGGAAAGAAAAATGCAGCCTTCAAATTCCTGTTGCACTGATGGAGAGTGAAATCCAGGGTCTTTTGCTGAGGGCAGGGAGGGGAACCTATCTCATTAGACCAAATACAAGCACACAGGCATCTGTTAGCCAATATAGTCACAGATTAGGAGCTGTGGGATTTAAAAGCAGGTTCTGGTTTTATTTGGGCCAGGTTTGACTCAAATGAGATGGTTAACAGTTGTCCCATGTTTCAGTCTGATGCTCTGAAGAGCAGTGCATACTCTTCAGACAGAAGTGACTGGAGAGATGCCACAGCTTTGCTAGTCCCTCCTGGGAAGAATTGTTTGGAATGTCAGTGTCTGAACTGACTCCTCAAATGAGCATGGGATTGCTTGATGAGCACAAGAGAGTAAGGGCAAGAAGATGGGATGGAGAGATGTGCCTTTGTCAAGTCCCATCTGCAGCTGCTGAAGTGGGTCTTGGATTGAGACTTGTCTTGAGTGCGCTCAGTTTGTGGGAGGGGAAATGCTCCTCATGGAACAGCTTTTAGCAGCAGCAGACCTTATCTAGGATGAGATATCCTCTGAGATTAAAACTCAGAAAAGTCCCCCTGGCTGGTTCCATAATGTGCAGACTGTGGGAAGTGGCTGTGTCTGAACTGTGGATGGACTCCTTGGCCCTGCCCTATGGACCTGGGTCACACCAAGGAGCATGAGCCACATCCACCACTCTTGACCAAGTGTGTGAACTGGATATTAAATTATTTCAATGAGCAACCACTCAAGTCAGCATATTCCCAGCTGGAGCAACACAAAATAAGACTTTTCATATTATACACACTGGCCACCTTATAGGTGGCTGTCACACAACACAGGACAATCCCATGATGAGTTTCCAGCTTTACATTTGTTCTTGAGCCTGACAGAACAGGATATTCCTCCAGATCTTCACCTCATTATGTTACTGTGACTAATTTTTTTAATGTCTGTATCTGTGGATAATGCTCCAAAATGGGGCTGAATATTTCTTCCAAAGTATGATTTACATCCTATATTTGGTGTTAACAACTTTAGTTTACATGCATGTGTTTGCTGCCACTTGCTTTTAGTTGGATTTAATTCAGCTGAAATAACAAGCATCTACACAGGTTTTGATTCCAATTCAATTCATTGTGTGTCCCAGAGAGGGATTCCAGCCCTCCATCTGTTACTGCACCTTGCAAACAGAGGTGATATCTTCTGGTCAGGACAGGTCTCTCTGGAGCAAAGGAGATCTGTGAGGAAAATTTGAGAACCACTGCACTAGTTTAGCATTGAAACTTTTGGACTGCAAACACAACAGAAAGATAGGAGTAGTTTGAAAACATTCAGACTTTTTGGACCATTCCTACTGGGGTGTTTGTTCAGGTCTGTTGCAAACACTGTGTGCCTCCAGTCAGTATTTGATTTTCTTTTTTTCTTATACCTACATATAATGTCTTTAGGAAGGACAAGGAATAAGGTCAGTCCTTCATAGGGATGCTGGCAATAACCCCCTAGTAACTCCCCTCAGGACAGTCCTGGCCTGTAGTTGTCTAAAGTGTTTCTTAAATATATTTCTTAGTGTTTGATTCAGCTCTGACTTGTGTCCTAGGATTTTTTTCTACAAAAGTCATAAACGAAGGAGACATAAGCACAACACATCTTTCTTTTTGGTTCTATAAAATATACTAAATCTGCAATAAAAATTGGTGATTTATATTATTTGATGACTTTTGAAAAACAGATAGTGAAGAGCTAAACTTTAAAGGGTTTGGAAAATTTATCTAGAGGAATTCTACCCAACTTGTTTCACTATAATCATATTTCAGTAGCACCAACAGAGCAGCTGATGGGCTTCCGTGGGGACTATGCTTCACACACTTAGAGTTTATTATTACAATGAGTGATTTCAAGGAGTAATTTTATTTTTAACCCTAAATAAAAGAATTCTTTATAAGTGCATCATCATTGCATCTGTGCATTTAAGCAGCATCCCTGTGCACTGCAGCTGGGAATTGAAAACCTGTTTATTCTGTTTATTTCCAGGCAGGTTGCGATACAGGTCTGTGTCACTGCTCTAATTCTTGACAACATTTGCCAGAGTTGTAAAAGTCAAACCCTAGTGCCCTGGAAACTACATTTTGCTACGGATGCAGTTTAGTAAGGGGTTTTCCAGGGAAGAAGGTCACACAGCACTGAGTGTCCAACCATTCCTGTCTCATTAACTCAGTGCATAGTGGAGGGCTGCACTAACATCTTTGCTGCAAGCAGATTTACACAGATACACCCAGAACAAACATTTCCTGTCATTTTTTATCTTCTTTGTTAGATACAAATACAAATGTCTCCAAGGACAATCAAGTGGGAACACTTTGAAATGAACCCAAGCACTGAGCAAGTGCATTAACATGCAGGGTCCCATTTGAGTTTTCTAATTAAACTCAATTGTGTTCTCTGACCTGCATTTTAAATGCTGAATATTTAGTGAGATTCATACTTTTTTCCTCCTAGCCTGGCTCCTTTCAGGCTTTGTTCAGCATGTGAATAACTCCATTAGGGAAGTGTGAAAGCATTGGACTACGCATTGAGTTGCTATTTCAGCATTCCAGAGGGAGATGCTACTAAGCTGTAAATTACAGAATTGGACATCATTGATTTGAATTCAGATCAGTTTGGTTTGAAAAGCTCAGTTTAGCTATTTGACCTGCCATGACCTGTTTCTCTCCTTTGTTTAGTAGGTACCTGAGTTGTTTGCTAATTTTTTCCTACTCTTGTGTATACAGAAATCTAAAGTATTCAAATGTTTTAGCCCATATCCCTTGCTTTGGTGAAATAAAAATAATTTTGTGCTTCATCATAACATGAGATTTCTAAACATTTTTGGGGCTGCCCTTTCTCTTTTTCTTCCCAGCATGCCACAGTTTCAGTAGTGTAGTTACAAGAAGAAGAAAAGTGCTTATAAAACCCATCAAATTCTGAACATTGTTGAAGCTAACATTTAATACAGTATTTACCCAAGGTGAAATTGTAAAGGTACTTGCTGGACTCCAGGAAGAAGTAGAGTACTCTCTGCCTGAGCCATAGCCTTGTGCAGAGCTCTGCTTGCATGTTGGAGGAGTGGAGCTGGAGCAGTAAGACCAGTGTGATGAATCTGTGGTGTGCTTGAGATGGAGAGGCAGCAGTAGCTCCTGAGATGCAGAGAGAAGTGGAAAGAAGCAGTGAAGTGAGGAGCATCACCTGTTTTTTCAAGTGGGACTCACTGAAAGGTTGAGGTTTAAGAGACTGGTGTAGTTCCCTGGATTCTCCTATTATTTACTGAATTAACTTGAAAGTTTGGAGCATTGCAGAATCATAATACAAATACAGGTCTTTATTTTCTACTTCCAAAGCCTCTTGAACTGAGTGTACGAATAGCTCGGCCAATACGTGTGGGTGCAGACAGACTGTTCAGGCAAAAGCCCCAGCTCTTCAAAGGAAACCCACTGGATGCAAAGCAGATGCCCATTTGCCATCTTTGCAGATCATTTCCTACTTTTTCAAGCAGCTGATGCTGGCCGTTGTCAGAGCCTGCTCTCCTGAGCAGGTTGCTTGGGTCATTGGTCTGACACCATTGCTGTTCCAGCTGTGCCACTGTGGCTGCTCTGCATCCTGCCTGTATCTCCTGCCTTCCCTCCATCCCATGTGTTCCCACACTGCAGAATCCAGCTTTTCAGAAACACAGACACTGGACTTTGCTAGTGAAGCAGGGTGCAGTGGTGGAGGGGAGCTTGCTGCGGCCTGCTGAGGGTCTGCTGCTGCCATGCTCTTCCATGGGGTTCATGTACTTCAGGCCAAGTGCTCCAACCTCCACAGCTTGCTGACTCAAGCTTCTGAAAAGACAGATGTACTGCAGCAGGATCACTTCACCAAGTTGTTTGTTTCCTACTCCCTTTTTGATATGGCCTTTGGAGAGGCTAGGAGAAATTGGAAAACACAGATGAACATTTTTACTTACTGTGCTCCCATAGGGAGGCAGGAGACGCCTTCTTGGTTGTTGCCAGTTTTCCTTAACTGCCACTAGATTATTGTCCAAGTCTGCAAGAGGAAACCTGAGGCTGAATTATGTTGTTTATCCTTCCTGGCTGTACATTAGGGAATGGGGAATTTTTTGTTTTCACTCCTTCAATGCAAGTCATGAATGCAATGATACTGTGCCCAGCATTTGGTCTGCTGATGCAGGATCATAAAAAGCCTGTGTACTGGGCAGATAAAGCTGATATAAAAGGTTTTTCTTAGTGCAGAGAGCCCTCTGTATCTCTGTCCATTTCAGTGCAGAGGGTTTGTAGGGCAGCTGTAAAAGTCATGGGCTGTGAGTGGCATTGCTTGAAGTCTGCAGTGAGGAACAAGTCCTTCAGCTGACTGAAGCAGCCATCAGCTGGTTCCAGATGTGAGCTGGCAGCTACTTCTGCCTGCAGCCCTGAGCTGTCCCAGCTGATTGCAGCTGAGAGTTCTGTTTGGAGATGGACAGTAATGCCAGACAGCAGTGAACTGCATGGATGCTGTGTACAGGACTGTGATGTCGGACATGGTAGTGTAAAGAAATGATAATTCAAGAATGCTCATCACTGATGTTCTAACAACTATGCCTAAGCTTAAAGGAACAGGAAGGAGAGAACAAAGGCGAGCTACAAAAGATGTACCAAACAGAGAAAGATGGACATAGTCTGCATTTCTTTTATACACTTTTTGCTTCATTTCATGTTTTTGGAGACATTTTTCCCTGATTGTTACACTTTTATACCAGCCATGGTAGACAAATTAAACAACTGGCATATTCCATTTTGCCTTTTCCAGCCAGTCCTGTGTTGTTCCCCCGAGAAGTGTGGTGCAGAAATTCTCTTGGCTGTAGCTGCCAAGTAACTCATTGTGATGGGAACCTCCTTCTCTTTGAAGCACCCAGTCTAGGAGTTTTCTCCTGAAATGTGAGCTGTAGCAAACATTTCTGGTAGTGGCTGTTGCAATACTTACTTTCTGTTGGCCTGAACAGCTTGTGCTTTGTGGGGTTTTGATAGAAATTATACAGTAAACAATAAAGAAATTATATACTAAAATGACTCCATGGTAATGTTACCTGCTTGTTCACTGTATTCACTGCTCCCTCTAAATTCTCCTGGACTCAGGAGGCCTGAGCAATCTGCATTTATCAGCTGCTGCTTGAGATCATGGGAACGCTGTTGGCACTGGGAGCAGTGGTTCCCGGAACCTTCCTGAGTTTAGAGACCAGAAGAACCTTCCATCATGGCCCACGCACTTTGCATGGCAGAACACAGAAACTAAGAAATCATTCCTTTAAACTGACTGTTAGAAATTTAGATGCCAGCAGTAATATAACAAAGGGCTCTATTTTCTATGCTTTTTACTGCTTTCTCTGTATAGTAGGGTTTGAGTTAGCAGTGATTTTAAAGCAATGCAATTCCAGTACGTATTCATTATGTTTGCTGATGACAGCAAGCTATGAAGTGTCTGTGGGCACATCCAAGGGCAGAACTAGAACTCAAAAGGATTTCACAAACTGCAGGAATTACATGAAAAAGCATACATATGTGAGCTTGATTTGCAATGATCAACAGTGCAAACACAGGCTGAGAGGAGAAATCCAGCCAGGGAGCACATCTGCAGGAAAGGATCCGAAGGGGGGTTGGGGCGGCCGTGGTAGATCTCAAACCAAACAGAAGACAACAATCTCATACTGCTGTGAAAAAGAAATCCTGTCTTTATATGAGTATGTATAGATTGGGATGTTCTTTGCAAGATGTATTTAGTGAACCTTCTCCTCCCTTTGGCCTATGCGATTGAGCTGGGTGCCACACCCCATCTGGCACACAGCACTTCCAAAGAGATGTCACCCCTAGGTCAGAAGCTGGAGGTATATTCCATAAAGGACAGGGGTCTTCCCATATCTGAAGTGGGGCAGTAACACAGAGGGATAAATTGGTTTTTGTAGCTCTCAGAGACATGATGGGAAGTCGTGAGCTTCAGTGTAAGTGAGGGCTGGACAACAGGACGGTTTTCTGAAGTGAACTGAATAAGCGATGTGGAATTTCTAACATGGGAGATTGTTAAGACTAAAGAGATGTAGGTGTAGCTCGTCTTGCCTTACGAGCCAGAGGACTTCATGCCTCCTCCAGCCCCTTTTCGTCTCTGTGACTAAAAGAAAGTAACTTTGCAGCTGAGCAGACCTTAGTTCCAAATGTGGGACATTCTCATGGAAGCTTGACTGAGTGGGAAGGAAATTAATACTCTCCCAAGGCCACTTGATGGGGAATGTAACCTCTTCAGGCAGATCAATAATGATATGTTTCTTTTCTTTACCCCAGGAGAACTAATAGGGGCAAGAAGCATTTGGCAAAAAAAATTGGCTCATGACTGAAAATTGGGCATAGAACCTCACCCAGATTTATTTCCTACCCCGTGCCAACATGCAGTGTCATTATGTGGGCTATGTCAGCAGGACATTGGCAAGGAGAGAGAAGCTGGATTTGCCCATTGAAGCATTCAGCTGGGGAACAGTGTGCACAGGAATCCACTTTAATAAAAGTAGCAAGTTCAGCTGGAAGCACAAGATGTGCAGAGGCTGCTGCTCTCTGTGGATTTATGTTGGCACTGTGAGCACAGCCTGAAATCAGAATGATGCAAATGCAGCATCCAAACCAGCAAATTCCTGCTCATTGATTTTTTTACACTTTCTTGTTGTATCTGTACCACATAGGCAACTCTGAGTACTTGCTTTCTCCCTCCTTTTATGCAACAACCAACCACCTTTTTAACCAAGAAGAAAATGGAAATCATGTCAGAATTTACTTTAAAGAACAAAAGTATTATTTATGCTGAATATGAAGCAATTTGGGCTTTGCACAATAGAGAGTAAGATGGTAATTAAAGTTTTTCATTTTCCCCTTAATCATTTCCCAGAAAAAAGACCAAGATGATTTGGGATTTATTTGGCAAATCTGATACCAATGCTTATTTCTTGAGATTAAAAGGGGAAAAATAAGACAGAAGGTTCAGTCTCAGACAGAAAAGAAATGTCTAGGAAAGTAACAAACCAAGATGCTAATAATTCCATGATGCCATTATGGTGTGTACAAGCTTGAGTACAGTCCAAGGATCTTTAAACTTCTGAATACTGATTCAAATACTGATTCAAAGTTCATATAGAGTGGATGGTGTGTCATAACCATAAATAACAAGGGTGAGGAAGAGTCCTGGGGGTAGTTTTGAGACAAACTTGCTTTTAATGATGCCCCTTGAAGTTCTGCCCTTAGCTTCAGTCAGGTCAGATTTCACCCTTTGGAAATGATCCTCTCTGGAACGAGAAATGGACCAAGCTTTTATATAGGTGGATGGGGTTTGTCTCCAGTTTCTGTGAATTTTCCAGGTTAGCTTTGGGAGTTAAGTTATGCAAGTAAATTAGAAGAAATGGAAAAAACGTGCATGTGGTTTTAGAAGAACATGTTGAATACATTAACACTGAATGAGAGCAGAGGGAATTCATAAAACGTTTTACATTCTACTAATTCCTGAGCTACGCAACAGATGTAAGAGTAAACCAAGTGGCACTGGTAGAAAAAGCTTTTTTGCAGAGTTCAGTGGACATCTGGCTACAGTTATGGGATGCTTTTTTAATACAAAATGAATACCCTACTAAAATATGCAGTCCTATAGGTTCAGCATTGGGAAGGGCCTGCCTTAGTCAAGGGCACTATAAACAGAGATGCATGCTATTGGGGGAAATGTTCAATAACTGCCATGTTATAAGTGTTCAAATTGTTCCGGCTCTGGATCGGAGAATTGCCCTGATGAGCCGCTCAGGATTCAGAAGAAATCAAAAGAGAAAGAGAGAAGGACCCGAGCTGTGGGGAATCTTCCCTCTTGACAGCTGCCTTCAGCTCTGATGTTGGTTGCAGGAGATTGCTGGCTTAGCTTAAGACCTTCCTCCAGATGCCACAGGGGCGTCCCCAGTATTGCTGCTGGTAGTGGTGTTGCCCCTTTGGTAGGCTCCATGTAGAAGTGGATGCAGAGACCTGGATCTTTTGGACAGGACAGATTCCTTGGCAAGGTTTTTGAGGGCTAGGTATTAATTTCTAAGAAGTGCAAGACTTTATTCCTTATGGCTGTTTTAAGGCTGATGCAAGCTTTTTGCATCAAAATGTTCAACCTGTTTTCGTGGGACAGGAGTTGTGCACTCAGACATATTGTCATTCCATTGTTTCTACTTCACCCCTTTCTGAGGTTTTGCTGTCTTTTCATGCAAGTTTCTAACTGTCTCCTATTTACAGCCGAGCTGGGCTTTAAGAAGTTCATAAAACCTTTGCATCACTTTTTTCTTTTTCAGAGGAAACAGGTATGACGCCGGGATTGAGAAGTTAGTGGGGTAGGACCAGATCCTAGTGATATAGAAGTCTCTTGTTCTTTGATAACAGTTCAAATGCAGCACTTCTCTGTGGTCCAAATAACTATGGTACATACTGCATATTCCTGCTGGAAGAAACATTTCTAGTGACAAGACCTCCTTGTCTTAAGAACAAAACCTCAAAGACAATATTTTACACTCTTCCTTCTATTCCAATCTATGCCAACTTCAACAAAGTCCATAACATCTCTGTTCTTGAAGTCCCATCATTCTTTGCCATCTGTGGCTGTTTGCCTCTATTCATACATCTCTCATCACATTTTTATTTTCTTCTCAATAGAAGACTTCTTGGGGAAAGATCTCTTGCTGTTTGTGCCTTTCTTTTCCCTTGACCTTAACCATAACTACAAGTGCAACTACTATCACCTGTGTGTACATTTTATATTTCTCCACATGCAAATATCTTTCCAAATTGCAGTCCTTTCTGTACAAGCTCAAATTTAGCTTATTTCAGACACAGTTTTATTTGACCTTACTTAAGGCTATCTAGCTATTATTAGTCCTTCTGTACCTAGGATGAACTTGGTATTTAATTCCCTACCTCTTTGGATCACTGTAAGCTGCAGCAGCCTCCATCCCAGTGTAAGCAGGCAGTTTCTCCAAAGGCGGTACTCAGTGTATCTGCATGTTTTCAGCATCTTTTTGCATAACATCTCCTGTACACGGTGTATGCTGAAATGTCATACAGCTTTCATTTAATCTAGGCTTTTAGAATTCTGTATCTGAATTAAGCTGAAGCATTTTTGCTTTGTTTCTGGCTTTTCTATGTGCTGCTATTCTTTCTCCACTTCTCTGTAATGAATCTATTCAGTCTTTTCATCAGAGCAGTTCACAGGTGATTCTCATTGCATGGCTTCTTTATTGTCAGATGTTGACTCCTGATTCAAAGCAACCGGCAACATGAGCCTCTGTCATTCCTTTGTAATATTTTTTGCTTTCTCTCGTTTTCTCCACATTAGAAAGAACTTCCTTTGAGTACCACCAAAGCTGAAACACTCAACCAACTTTTCAAAAGCAACTACCTGACAAAGTTAAGCTGCTGATATAGAATCATAGAATTGTTTAGGTGGGAAAATATCTTTAAGATCAACTCCAGCTGTTAGCACAGCACTGCCAAATCCATCACTAAGTTATGTCCCTAAGTACCGCATCTCTCAAAATCATTGCTTATCTTGCATGCACACATTGGTGCCCTGCTGTGTGCCTGGACCTGGAAGCTGGACTTCCTATGCTTTATAGTCTATTTGGGTAGGATTTACTCTGTTGGTACCACCTCCAGAACAACTGCTCTGGGTCTCACTAGCAGAGATGTCCCCCAAAGGTGCCATGGTAGTTCAAGGAGAGAAGGACATTTACAAAGTATTTGGTGGGTTCCATCTGAGCCTGGCTTTGAGTCCTTCTTTAACTTTTTAGTCCAGTATAGAAACAATGACATAATTCCTTTCCTGTTTTAGGGAAAGAGCTGTAAACCTTTAGCCTGTGACCTCCCTGAAGGGCTGTGCTGGCAGGAGCATGCTTTCAGCCCTTCCTGTGAGGCTGAAACTAAACATCCAGGTTTGACTGCACTTCTGCAGTCTGGAGAAACTTCCCTTTGATGCAATAAAACTGAAAAGCCATTTTTCAGGTTTCAGACACAGACCATGAAATTCAACTTGTGAGCTTTGCATGGCAACAGTGAAATGTATATGGGAAGTGAGCTATTGGGAAAATGGGTTAATCTTTTAACTTATTATTTGCTACATGTCAGATTTGTAGGATCAGTGACTATTCGCAAAATATGTGAAAGAATGTAACAGGACTCAATACATGATCCCTGGTGACAGAATATTACTAAGAGCCATCTGTACCCTTTGCTGTAATGTCATCCCAAAACTTTTCCTTACAGCCTTCAGATGGGAGTGGTGGTCTGATGCTGCTACTGGATCGTATTAGGAGGAAAACATCTCCTACAGTGTCATTGTCTACTTTTATTCTGCCCTTCCTGGCTCACCCAATTAATTCTGAGAGCAAGAGTTGCCTATTAGGTAGCTAATGATGCAGTAATTTATGCTGGTTACATACCTCCTGCAGCTGATAATGCATCCCAATTACGTGAAGCAAGAGAGAAATCTGGATCATCTCTTCCTCGGTCTTCCTTGCTTTTACAAAGAATGACATGTTCTCTTTTCCACTCTGCTGTATAGATCCATAGGGTCTGTTCAATGTTGTCCCTCCAAGGAAGCATTGCTTGACTGTGTTACGCTATAGGATGATTGTCCTGCTTAGCCATGTCTGTCCTCAGCAGGCCTGGCGACTGCCAAAGCTGGCACTGTGAGCTCCTCATTTGCACGGCATGCCCAGCTGGGTGTCATGCAGCTCGATGGGAGCAGCCTGATTTTCTATGCAGACTTTTCAATGGGGCCATAGGCAATAAATCGGTGTCCTATGGCGAGGGGTTTTTCTTCGTGTCACTCACAATAAGAATTCAGCCAAAGATCCTTTGTGTTTTACCTCTGAGACGAATGTCATCCTACACTAAATCGACTTGCACAGGGGATTACTTTAACATAACAAATATTTTTGAGCTGACTTACTGACTTGGCAGCAGGCGTGCTGAGAGCCTTGCGAGGCTTGTGCTGAGGATGAAGCTCATCATGCTAATCAGTACTGCTCCACTCCTGTCTCCTGCCTCTCTGTACTAGCTGTGTCTTTGGGACAGAGCCCACCTTTTTCCATTGCTTTGTTTTGATCTCCTGTGTCTTTTTTTACAATGGGCTTTGGACCCTAAGGTTATGTGTGACAAGGGCTATTCTAATATGAATGTGTTTGAGGGTTTGTTCATAGTCCTGAACAACACCTATGCATTTATTGAAAAGAAATAAGCTGCTTTTCTTTCAGTCTGTCTGCCAGTTATGGTCGTCTTCTAGTACCTGTAGTGGATTGAGCTTATGTGTCTGTGATGTTGGGTAAGCAATGCTTGCAAGCATAGTTGTCAGTGCTGCCAAGCTGGTTTTGTGAGGGGCTGTGTCTCACCACAGTGGTTTTTTGGTTTGGTTTGGTTTTTGCATAAACAGAATTTATGTTGCTTAATTACTTAAACCAAGTAAAATGTTCAAAAGGCTACAAATGATAGTGTTTCCACTATCACTATTACTTTCCAAGGAGTTTTACTGAGAAATGAATAATATCATGCACACCATATTTAGATAATGATGAGGGTGATTATTTAAATGGTAAGAAAGCAGGTTTAGGAGTCCCAGTCTATAAAAAATTATGTGTACACTTGACGCTACATGTCAGATGGATGGAATAAGCATGTCCAAAAGCCTCTGTAAAAACAGAAGACCTTAATTTCTGGTGTTTTGAAAAGAGTAAGTCAGAGGAGGAAGGATGTGCAGGTGAGTTTTCCATGGGAGAGATGAAGTTAAGAAAAATCCAAAGAATGTAGATTAAAAATGTAGTGGGAACTGGCAGTAGAGAGATGTTAAGGTCTCCTGGATACCCTGGACCCATGGCCAGACTTCTCCAGTTACACCTTTGCAAATACCTTCCCTGTAACATTCCCATTGCTAGTGCTATGCTGCTCAACAACCTTACCATCAGAACCCATGAACCCCATGTATGAATAGTGTCTGGCACAGGCAGGCATCAGTCTTTCTTGGAGGCTGCAGGTGCTACCAAACTCCACGGTGGACACACTCTGCTCTGAACCTGTGAAAAAGGAGGGAACCAAATCCAGAACTGCTAAGACCCAGTGTGATAAATTAACTGTGTCTTTATGCTCTGGTGGAAGCACCCAGCTCTGGTTTCAGCTGAAATCTGAGGGCTTTCCCAAACACTTCATAGCACAGGACAGAAGCAACACATCATGAGCAGAGATGTGCTTTATATAAGGATGGACTGTGAGCAACAGCCTGCACTGAAAGTCTGCTGAAGGCTTCTGAGCCACCTGTCATGTGTCACAGAAGGAATCAGATATTGTTCATCCCAGAGCTCAGAGGTGGCACTTCTGTCTTCTGACCATATGCACAGGTCCCATCCCTGTTCACCTGGAGGATCTCTTCTTCTGGAGTTGGCTCTGGTCTAAAGAAGGAGCAAAGGAAAAGCAATGAAGTGGTGAAAAGGCATATTTGTATTGCCTCTGGTGTGGGCATGTCTGGATGAACTCCTGGTTTGACCTGAAGACTTCCTTTTTTCTTTTCTTTTTTTAACCAGCAGTAGGGAATTCCTCACCAGCTTGTTCTTGCAGTAGCCAGGCCAACAATGACAAGAATGTGGAAATCAACTAAGCAATTATATTCACAGTGGTGGTTAACAGCATCCCTTCATCTGAAACAAATCAGTTACAGTCCAGTGAAACCTGCTGTACCTACTGCCTGTACATAATAGAGCCCTTGTGCATTTTTAGAGTGTGCCAGACCACTTAAACAGGATCGATGAGAGACAACAGGAGAGAAATGCTATGTTTTATTAACCAGAGACACAGGAAATGGGATATTCTTTTACTCAACCCTCTTCCACACAGAGAAAACTGCCATTGTATTTATAAAGGCATTTCTCTAAGTGCTGCAAAACGTTGTAGGAATGAAGTCCAGGAGTATAACTTAAAATTAGCTGTGAGCAAGAGCAATGAGCAATTGCCAAGGTAGGAAAAGTTATCTAACAGACTTGAAATTAGTGGTAGTTACTGTGATCTTGGTCACCTCTGAAAATCTGCAGTATGTTCTGTATCACTGGTGTTTAATCTGTAGCCCCAGGAGACCATGAGTTGCTTCTAAACAAGTCTAGGAACACAAGTGTGCAGCTGCTGAACAGCACTGTACAGACATTTCTAAAAGAACATTTGTATCTTGCTTGAAGACTATCAGAGACCTACAACTCAAACAAGACAACCAAAATGCAATATGTTATGGTAGACAGAAGCTTGCATAAGTCATCCAAGATGTGCAGGAGGCAATTTGGAAGGTGTGCCCTAAGGTACACTCTCAGTAAGGTGAGCCCTCATATACAACTAGAGAGAATGTGATCCTTGATGTTTCCTGACCTAAAGAATTGACTCCTCTATCTCAGAGATGAAAGATACTCATGATCCTAGACTGTGCACCTAGAAACTCCTTGTTTATGGTGCTTTTATTGTCTTTTTGTTGAAATTACTTTTCAGTGATTTAGTGACTGTTAGCAGGTTTGGGAAGATTCTGCAGTGGGGTTTAGCTGTGTCCAGCCAGCAGCCATACAGTTAATGCAGCTAATGCCTGCTCTTGCTGAATTTGTTGTTTGAATTACTCTTTAGTCTCCACAATTATCTTGGAAGTGAAAACAAGCTGGTTCAGAGTGAATTGAACAACAGGGTCCTAAATGGGAGGGCAGTGTGAACTAGAGTACAAATTTTCATGGATTAATGGCCAAATTGTTGTCTCATTAAAGTCCAATGGCAGAATTCCCGTAGGCTACAATAAGAGACAGGATTTGACCCTAAGAAAAGATTCCATTTGAAGCATTTGAGTGTTCCCAAAAGCCAATTATTAAATCAGAGGCACCGTAATAACTGAGCTCAAATTTATTCCAGGAGCAGGAAGCACAGTTGGGAGGTCAGTACACGCTCATCATGTCATTTCTATGGTGACTTCATTGCAAAACTCAGCACTGGGCTGTGTACAGGGCGCACAATAAGGCTGAGCTGAGAAAGAGCCTGAAAGAATCGCATTGTGACCGATGAAAAGAAGCTGTTTCCATCAGCCACGTTGTCAAGCAACTTGGCAAAGCACAAGCAAAAAAGGTCTCTTCTGGTGACTGACTTCCACCATGTTCCTCTTCTTTCAGTGCCGCCACTAGTCACCACCTGGCTCTGCTCCAGGCTCTAAAGAAAGCTCCAAGTAATCAAATGTTTGCTGACAAAACCACACTAACAGAATATGTCTGTCTCAGTGCAGTTTAATACATACACATAATTGTTTTCTCTTCCTCTAAACAAACAAAATCAACAGAAAATATTCACTTACATGGCTCCACGTAAAAATGTGTTGTGTATTCACTTTATGTTTTTCTTCTTGTTTGTTCGTGGTTAAATAGAAGAAATCAACTGATAGAGGCTTTCTCAAAATACCATTTTACCTTTAATGCTTGTGTTAGAGACATTAACCTCCTACTGATTCTAGACTCATTAACAAAATTATCAGTGTCACACACGTGCACATCCTTTTAATAAGCTGAGATGTTCTGATCCTTAGAAATTGCAGAGGAAGTCTGAAAATTAGAAGGTGAGGAACTTGGTTGTCCAATAAACTACACGTCTAGAAAAGCTCGTGTAGCCCCCTGAACAAAATGAACCCCCTGTAGCGAAAACGGCTCACGAGTTACAGCAGTGTGGTACAGAAACAGCATCCTGCTGCAGTGAATGGTCTGGAGAGAAGTACTGGCTCACTGAGGTCTGACCTGTAACGAGAAGGAAGCTTGATTTTCTATTTTGTCCTTATTTTCTTTAATGTTCTTTCTCCTTGGCTAGCAATGCTTATGCACATGTATGTCTGTAAGCAAGTTCTTATTATCAGAAGACAGCCCCAAGACATTGTTTTCAGTTGAGCAGCCAGATAGCTTATCTAGATCCATTCATATGTATTCTCTTTTCCTTTCCCAGATGTTTTTATTCTGATTTTATATTAGGGCTATTTGGCAAGATCTCTTTTAAATGCATTTTTATAGCTTCTTTTTTTTTTTTTCTTGTGTGTGTGTATGTGTGTGTGTGTGTGTGTACCCAGCCTCACAGGATAATGTTATGAGAAAACCTAGTTTATAAAATAGATAAAATACAGCTGATAGAGAATATGTTGTTTCTTACTATCTTTTCAGTCAGACTTGTGCAAGTATTTAGGCAGAACTATATTAAATCTCTGCAATCTAAACACAATGCAAGTTAGAGACATATTTTATTAACATGTCTTTGATAATCCAAGTAGGTATATCTATGCATCTACAGGTACCTAAATACACATGGAAAGTACCACAGTTTTCATGAAGAAAATGAAATTTTATTTTTGTTTAATTTTCATTTTGACTAAATGGATTTTATTTTTGATTCATTTTCTTGGTAAGAGAATGGTGAAGGAAAACCAGTTCTCCTTTATCAAATATGAGTTGGTTTTCTAACTTTGTGGCTAGCCCAAATGGAGATAAAATATTGTACCCGCTAGCTAAATTCAAATCCAAAGACACTAATGTGAGGACATTTCAGAATAGCAGAAATTAAAAGATATATGTTTGAAAGAGTGCACTTCATTGGCATTTATTACATCCCATACCTGATACTGAAATTAGCTCTGTTGATTGTACATAAATTAAAAAGCACTAGATTTTCTTCCTAGGCATGTAGCTTAATAATGCAACACTTCTTTTGCTACACAAGTTAAATTTATTTTAAAAACCTTAAGTCTGTAAGATCACAGAATCACATAATATCTCTAGCTGGAAGTGACCCACAAGGATCACTGAGTCCTACTCCCTCCACCTCACCATGCAGGTTTAGTATGATTAAACCTTGGTATGTCTTGTCATTGCTTCAACTTTCACTTAAAGAAGGCTTTATTTTTTAATAATAATATACTAATTGTCATTGTTTACATTTATGTTTTTGTCTAGCAAACAAATTCCAAAGATTTATCATATGTGATCTACTCTGGATTCAACGTGAGTTTTGCTGTGCAGCCAAGGTTTTACCACTGGAGTCCAGTTTCTCTTAAACTGGAAAGAAGGGCAAGGCTAAGTACTAAGTCAAAGTGTGTGGTTAAGGAGCAAAGGAAGCTTATTCCATTTTGCTTTCTGTTTCAGTACATACAGGGTTTGATTTTGCCAGGCCTAAATGTCACCTTCATAATTTCCACCCTAGCCTGCTGCTGAGTGAAGGCCTGCATTAGGCTCAGAACAAATCTGCACGCTTTGGGCAGAAGAGATACCTTTCAGACAAATTTCTAAATTGGTTTTAAAGATTTAAATTTTTAAATTTATTCTAGCAGGAGGATCAACTTAGTGCTTTTGTCTTTAGCAAGCAACTAACTGCTCATCTTCAGACTTCGTATCACTGATTGTCATCCTGGGACTCAGGCATGGACATACTGCCCTCCTTTCTCTGGGGAGTCCAGACTCCATCTGTGGTTCAGCTCTCAGGTGTGCTTTGTGTTTTTGAAGAGTTGAGTTGATAGGGCTTTAGGAGTAAAAAGTTGTTTTGAATTGTTAGGGGTATTGTTGCTGAAAGGAAATGCTTTTGTTATTTCCTGAAGGTCACAGCCAGTATCTTCTTGGCATTCTCTGAAAGCCTCTTCCAGAGTTAGATATCTTTGACAATATACAAGAAGCTTGTACACAATTTGCCTTGGAGTGTGGCATCTGCCCTGTCTCAGCATACCAGATGTGGTGATTCAGAGACCAAGTTCTAAGTCAAAATTCAATCTGTATCCAAGGATTCAGTCCACTAAATCTTAGTATGGGTTGGAAGCAACTTGAAAGATTGATTTCTTTAAAAAGCAAGGTTTAACATTGTTGGCTGAAATACAGTATGTTGACTTCAGCAGAAGGCTGGTGAGCTCACAACAGCCACTGTCCCAAAGGGAGCAGGTCACCACTCTGTGCCAACAGGAGTAATTTTGTTATCTTTAAATCCATGTGCACCAACTTGCCTGACACAGCCTAAAACAATAAATGTGTAGGAACTGTCTGAAGGATTATCTTTCTTTATTACTGACATCATTTGTACAAAGAATGCTATCATGAAAATACTAATAACAAGTTACTAATAACTGTGAAAATAATAAACTTTTAGTGCAGGTTTTTGTAATTGTGTGCTGAAGCATCAATCAGGTTCATCCTGCAGGTTTGGCACTAATGGTGTTCATTTCCTTAGCTTCTGGCACACATACATCTGCTATCTACTAGAAAAAACAAAACCTTGCTTCAGGAAGTCATCAGAGGAAATACAATGACAGCGTGTCAGTACTGAGCCCAAACAAAATGTTCACTGATATTCTTGAAAGCTCTGAGTGATACATCCTGGAATTAGCAACCAGCACGAGATAATCTGGCATTTGTTATCACCTCTGCCACATAACTTCTCTGCACTTGTTCTGAAAGAAAATCAGAAAAAAGAGGATAGAAGAAGCATGCTTCATCTGTGTTGAAACAAAACAGTACAAGCTGCTTTACAAATGAAAATGCACTTGAGTTTGGAAATACTTGTGTCCAAGTGACTGGGAACTCCTCTTGGGTTCTGGAAAGACTGAGTCAGCTCCTGGGGCAGTGCTGACCCTGCTCTGGGGGCTGAAGTATCCCATTGGCTTCCTCCTGACCATTGCATACTGTTAGAGACTTGCACCAAAAAATCCCCACTCCCTGGAGTTCAGGACTTTCTTCCAAGAGAATCCTTAGTTCATAAAAATCAGTAAGAGATCAGTCAGTCAAAACTGCCAACCTCACCTGGGTTTGGAAAGGATGCTGCTGTGTGGCAGCAAGTCAGACCCACTGCCAGAAAGTAAGTGATGTTGGTTAATGACCGACCTGGAAAAGTCAGCGCTTCTGTGTACTGATGGGACAGAAGACAAAGCTTTTGTAAACACACAAAAGACATGCCATATCTACACATACTCTGCCAACCATGCTTTTATCTCGAGGAATAACAAAACAGAGTGTGAGTTGTTAGGTTTTGTTCAATGCTAAACATAATGGTAACCTACAACTTCAGGAGTGCTCCCTGTCAAATTTTATAGGCAGTGTGATAACTTCTTACATGTGAGTTTCAGGCCGAGGAGGAAGATACTGGTTATGATAAAACTCCACATAGCCATTGACAACTGCCAAAATCATACTGATGGTGAATTGTAGCCTTGTTCTCCCCAGAACACAGACTCTTGGATTGGGTTGGATGGGACCTTAAAGATCATCTAGTTCCAGCCCCCTGTCATGGATTAAGATGTCACCCACTAGACCAGGTTGCTCAAAGCCTCATCCAAAGTGGCTTTGAACATCTTCAGGGATGGGGCATCCACAGCTTCTCTGAGCAACCTCTTAACAGTGTCTTACTACCCTCACAGGAAATAATTACTTCCTAGTATCTATTCTAAACCTGCCCTCTTTCAGTTTGAAGCCATTCCCCCCATCCCATTACTACATGCCTTCGTGAAAAAATACGAATGTTATTCTAAAATTAGGTCTTCCTTATGTCCAATGTAAACCTACCCTGTTTCAGTTTTAAACCACTAACCCTTGTCCTATCACAAAAGGCCCTACTAAAAAGTCTGTCCCCATCCTTCCTGTAAGTGCCCTTTTTATTTTTAAAGATCAATATAAGGTCTCCATCCAGCTTTTCAGCTCTGACTATCCAGACCTTCATTTATTTCAAACACTGAGAAGTTAAAAATCATTTTACATTTGGTTTACTCTGATGTTGCTGCATTACTGTGGTGCCAGGCAGAGGAGAATCAAAACCTTGGCCTCAAACCTGAGTTTGAGGGGTCTATTCCCAAAGATTTCCCCTCTCTACAGGTCTTTCATGGCAGGCCACAAATGAAATCATGTCAGTGTTCCCAGAGTGTTGCACACTCTGGCTCTACCTCCAATGTTCCCCACACCACAACATCCCTTTTTAGCAAGGTAGGTATTATTAAGTTGAAACCCCACTTCAAATAATAAGTTTGGAGTTTTGATTGGTGTCTCCTGACTGAGGTGCATGGGTGAAATCAATGCTTCAACCATAATCTTTACCTGATCACCCATATATTGAATTATTTTGGGATGACACTTGTATATTCAAAGAGCCTGGACTGTTTGTTTCCCTTACTCCAGTCACGCTTCATCTTTGTGTCATTTAGCCAAATTGTTTCAGGTACAGAGGAATAGATGTTCTGCTGGAGGAAGGAAACCACTGCTTTGGCCTTGGACAATACTTGTTAAAGCTAGGCCAGGCTGCAGTAATTGAGCCGAGGTGGACAGGCAGCAAACATGCCAACAATAATATTGTTTGCGTTTTAAGCTATAGCATCTAATGGGATAAAGAACAGGACCAATTTATTTTGAAACTCATGTGAAGGTTTGCCAGAGGGGTGATTTACAGCTTCCTAGCAATAGTGAACAGTTCAGCTGTCTTGACCAACATGTGGTCACGCATGTTACAAACTGACATAAATATTTCATAACATCTTGCTGCAATTGCTGTCCCACAGAAATGTTTGTCAGAG
The DNA here is from genome assembly GCA_013186435.1 of Turdus rufiventris. NCBI lineage: Eukaryota > Metazoa > Chordata > Aves > Passeriformes > Turdidae > Turdus > Turdus rufiventris. The sequence continues at coordinate 1,399,458 of PYHW01010466.1, read as the reverse complement.
AGCTCAAGGAATCAAAAGGGGTTTAATCTTCAAATTTCATCTCCGAGTAATTGTGCTTTTTCTTTCTTTCATTCTGAACTTGGATAACTTATTTCATATTGTCCTTGATTAAAAACAGTTGGAAGAGGAGGATGGGAGTTTCATTTTTGAACTTTCTTTTTTAAAAATCTCAGGAACTTTATTAGGTATTTGATTTATAGTTTATAGAGCAGTGTGTCCCTTTGAAACTTGAAGTGGTTAAGCTAAGTCTCGAGAAAGTGAAAAAAATTAAAGCACTGGTATGAAATTAGTGGTATTTTGTCACCTGGAATATTTGGACATAGTGTACTCACACCATATGGAAATAATAGAACTGAAATTTTGAGGAGCAAAGAAAGTGGAAAATAAAAGGACTGTATAATTGGAAGAATATTTGGAAGGGGAAGTTTGATAGAAAAGATGTATCATTTTGTATTGTATTACTGTAGAAATTCCAGCCCAGATGCTTCATGTCAGGGCCAAGTGTGCCAAGTGCTGAGCATTCAACTGCACAGAATTTAGCAACAGCTCACATAGAGTTGTCAGTAAACAAAGATAGCAGGGAGACTGCACACAAGGGTGATGAGAGCTGGAGACAGAGGGTCAGATTGCCTGTATGTGAGCACTTCATGAATCTTCTTTTTCCCTCTACATATTAAGAGGAATAACATTTTGAAGTAAAGTGTTCAGACAGGGAGGAGAAAGGGATGAGTCAGAGGGTCGTCCTGATAGGCCAGTCACTCTCCTGGTGGTGCCAAAAGTAGTTTGGACAGTTAGATGGCCCATGTGTGCTTAGGAAAAACATGTGCTTGGCAAAGCTACAAGCCCCTGAGGTCAGCGTGGAGATCATTTTGGGACTGGCTGGAGGCTGGATTGCAAAAGAACATGCACTGGGGCTAAGTTTTTGTGTATATGGATACACACACACATACAAATATATTTGTATATATGTGTGTATATACACATATATATGTGTAGACATGTATATATACACTTTTAGCTACCTGTAAGTTTTAAAAAAGGGTTTTGTGAAATGTAGCTGTAGAAATGCTTGAGTAAAGAGAGGAAAGCAACTTGCTTAATGCCTTGAAAGACAAAACCACTGGAGAATTAAGTCTGTGGAAGGCTGAGAAATGGGAAGAAAAATGTCACCATGGGACAGAGCACAGCTGAACTCAAAGGTGAGCTGCCAAATGAGGACTGCACAAAGATCTCCAGAGGGAAGCTGGACACTCTTGAGATTGCTGTGTACCTCTAGGTGTTCCAGTGCCAATGGGCACTGCTCTGGGAGATGGTTTCTCTGCTGAGCCCCAGCTGCTGGGTTGAAGTCCATCAGTGACCTTGACATGCAGGGCTGCAGAAGCAGCGAGGGAAAAATAAAAGTTGTACAAATCACTCAAATAGGAAGTGGAGGCTCACACAGATTTCCTGTGGGGTGCTCTGTATATACCTGCATGTTTAGTTGGCTTCAAGTGTTGGTTGTATCATTAAATGAGAGCTCAGGGTGTTTTTTCTAGTGGATTTGTTTTACTAAAAATGGCAAATTTCTTAGTTAGAGCCTTGTCTGTTTCTCGTGTTCCTAATTTTTAAAAGAAAGCATTGTCTTTCTCAAGAATCCTTTATCTGAGAGGGTGTCTGGGTGTTTTGTAAACATCTCAATGTTCTGAAGCTGACATATGTTAGATCTCCTTGCACAAATATCAAAACTGTGGTTCAGGAGCCAAGCCTGCTTCTCCTGGATTAGACAAGGATGTGCAGAGAACATCTGGTACTGCTCAAGAAGCTGCTGCTCAGGTTCCTTTCCACAGAACTTTGGTGGAAGCAGCATGTGAAGGAGGACAGTGACAAGGACAAAGGAATGATGCAGTGAAGAAAATATCTCTGGTAAAGCCAGTAACAAAACTACCTTTGGTTTCATTCTGATTCAGCTCCCATCCAAACTGTTTTCTTGTGAAACAGCTAATTGTATGGCCAAGGCAGTGCTTTTCAGTGGTGTTTAGCCAAATACAACATCAGCAACAATCCATGAACTGTAATCCAGCTCCAGCCTACATTTGGAGCAACCCCATTTGCTGGGGTGGCAATAGCAAAAGAGATACAAATTGCAGAGAGTGAAGTTTGTGAGCAAGCAGTAAGTGAACAAGACTCATTTTATTTGATTTACTCAAAAGGGACCTCAAAAGGAAGTTAGTGCTCTCAATAGCACCAGACACAAATTGTGTGCAACCACAATTCACATGATCAGCTGCACGTACAATGGGAGAAGTTACATTGCAAAACTGGTTTCTAAAACTGTATTTTCTTAATGTTTTGGATCACATTTAAACCTCAGAATTGCCTTGATCTTTCTTCTCAGACATACTTGCTCTTTCAAATTGATAATGATGGCTGGTTTTCATAGGCTTAGGAATGCAAGCATTGTCATTTATGCTGAATTCTTCCTGTCTAGTGGTAACATTATATTTGGGAGAAAAGTGTGTCTCCAGCATCACCGTAACTGAAAATATTTAGGTTAATGCTTGGCAAACTGCCTGCAGAAACTGATTTTACCCTGCCCCTTTCCTCTGAGAAGAAATAATAGCTTCCCCTTTACCTGAGACATAGGCATGTGGACTATGAGCTTCCTATTTCTGTCCTGGACTAGCTCATTTCACTCACTAATTGGCATGAAAAGCTGTGACAGTTTTAAGTGTAAAACTCATTTAGGGAGACTGGGAATAGAGGAGACACCAGGGAGTCTTCATTTGCTTTGGAGTTGGGAGAGTCAATCCACCAGATCCTGTGCCAAGATTACATGGGATGCTTTTGATAAGGGACAGAGAATTTGGGGTTTGCCTCAGGGTTCTGTTCAACAGCTTGGCAGTCGCCCAAAACCTGATGTCCTTATTACTGCTTACCCCATCAGGCCACCCTCTACAATATTTTGCTACACATGAGGAGGAAAACCAGCAAGTGCTTCACAATTTAGGCTGATCCAGGCAGGAATGGTCTTCTGTTCTGTTGTTTGCATGCACCATGTGTCCCACACCATTTGGGATTCTGCACTGCTCTATTGCTGCTAATAATTTCTTAGGATTTCTCTGGGGTTTTTCTTCCCCATGCCACCTAATTTTTCTGTATATGGCAGTCTTGTTCTCCTTGAAGTGATTTTACTCTTCTCCTTTACCAAAAGACACTGAAGCTTGTATTTAGACATATCATGCATGTAAACACATTTGTGAATCTAGTCAAAATCAAAAGGTCAGCCTTATCTATCCCTCCATAGAGCCAAAGAAATATTCCCATTAGCTTGGCTAGAACTTTGTGAGGATCTTAACATTGCTTTTGTGGGAAGAAGCAAGTGTGCCAAACAAACTGTTCTTTGGGGAGTTTTGTCTCATTCATCTTTGAAAAATCTGTTTCTCTCAATGCAACAGAAACTTATTTGCAGATAAAACACATAAAGTCTCTAGCTTGTAGAATTTTTTTTTTTGATATGGAGGACAAATTGCTGCCCTGGAGGCTGACAAACTTCAGGAAATCATGAGTTCTCTACTAATATAGTATAGAGCTGTACTGCTGCAGTCTGAAATCACAGTGCAGCGCTTGAGGAGTTTAGCAGTGCACTTCTTCCTATGGATTAATGAACAAATCCCTGAAGGTTTTGTCTTATGAATTTTATTTATTGAAGAAAACCTCCTGCAACAGGGGGAACAGTATGGCTTTGTTGCTTTTTGTCTGGGACTGTGTCACATCTTGCACCAGGAATGTCCTCACCAGGAAAGCGTTTATTTCTGTGCTGTTAAACTGCAGGATCAGGTCCCTCTGGCACAGGGGCTTGTCATGTTCCAGTTCTGCTCAGTCTTACACTGGTGTAAATCAAAAGTGACTGAGAAGAACAATAGAAATGTAATCCAGTGAAAAAAATTTACTTGCACAAAACAAAATAGTTACTGGTAAGATCTCATTAATAGTAGGGACAACTTACATTGTAATTGAATTAGAGGACCTCATTAAAGATGGTTCCCCCAGGAACTAAAACAAACACAAAGTTGAGTTGCTTAATTATCTTTGTCTTGGAGTTTTTAATAGTGTTCCCAGGCTCTGTGGGAGAGGAAGGAAGAACAATATGAAAGGATTAGAAATCCACTACTATATCGTTTTGTAACAAAGAGGATGGCTGTGAGTGAGGGATTTTTCAACTAGTGACTGTGAACTCAGAAATAGGAATAGACACTGTGAGAAGAGTTTGTAAATCACAGTCGACAAAAGGTGTGCCCAGCAAAGACTGCTGAGAAGACACAGAGGAGATTGTTCTTGCCAAGTTTCAGAGATGTCTTCTCCATACCCCAAATACCACAGGTTTGGGTTTTTCCTAAGGTTAAGAGCACAAACACATCCAATTTAAAGGTTATATGAAGCCACAAGACTTTTTAAAGGACAAAATAAAGAATTGCCCCTCTGATGTCCCTCCTTCACTCTTTTTTTTTTGCAAATAATATTTTCAATACAGCTTTTCCAGGGTGGAGTGCAGTGCCTGTCAGTCCATGCACACCAGGAAGAGAAGCTTGAGTAGCTGAGAAGAGCACTGTGAAGAAGCTTATCAAGTCGGTTGGAGTCAAGGAGGTCACTGTAGGATCTATGTAGAAAAATCTTTCTCTGTGTAGAAAATGGATGTTTTCTGTTGTTGCTCTTTACTCTTCAGCCCATGTGCAGTCTCAGTGGGGACTAGTTTAGCTGCTGGTGCTGACCCCTTATGGGAGGAATTTTTGCTTGCAGATAGTCAAAGTACATCTCTGCCGTAAAACTGGGCAGGTGCAAATATCTATGGAAAACACATTACAGGAAAAATCTGTATAGAATAAGCTTAAGTTCCCTATTAGGTCTTCCCTAGCCTGGCTGTTAGCATACTAATTGTAAAGGAGAAGTGGATTAACTGCACCTGCTCTTGCAGCCTGCAGTGGTGATCCCTGTGTGTCTGTATTTCCCTGGTGTGCCCTTCTAGCACACTGCTCTAGTCAGACTAGGAAGTTCCTGGGGCTGTTGCCAAAGGGTTGGAGATGTTCACTTGTTTACTCAGCTCAGAAACTGCCAAACAAGCTTTCACTTGCATGGATGAAGGATGTGGTCCCAAAGTCCTGAGAACTGCAGCTGGAGTCCCAGCATCACAGAAGGCAATGGCCTGGGACTGTATGAACTGCATGAACCCCTTGGTCTGGCCATCCAAGGAGTCCCACAGCCCTCCCTGTGCTGTGGCTGCTCATTGCTCTCTAGAGCATGGGAATATGGATAGATGCAGTAAGCCAAGACTTTCCTCCAAAAAGATGCACAAGAACTGGAGATTATCTGAGTTACACTGGACTATGGATGTTGTAGACTAAGTAAAGGATAATTCAGCCCTTGGTTAGGCACCCATTGCATTAAAAACAGTTTTCTGATACCACCGGAACTGTAATTTGTACCCTTATTCCCACCTACAGAAGGCTGATCTATAGTGAGTAAATTATAAACACAAGCCTTGCCAGCATCACCCCTGCTTGCATCCAGCCCTGAGTGAAACACCCCGTTCTCACTGCTAGAAAGTGCAGGCAGTGACAGAACTAATCATTATCTGTGAATTTGCTTCACCCTTCAGTTTCCAAATTAAGTGGCTTTTACGGGATTGAGCTGCAAAAGAGGGACCTGCCACATAACAGACTCAGTACTGTCAGAAATTAGAAGACAGAAGCATTTGAGGTTATTTGCAGTAAGCCTTTTTCAGAACAAAACCCTTCACTTAGCCTCTATGTAGTGTGAAGCCTTGTGGGCAGCTGATATTTTTGCCTTTGTTTTTGGTTAGTGACATCTGCCTTCTCCATGCCAACTCATTTCCAATACATTTAAAATTGAATTGCAGCACCTGGTTTCAGCTCTGCAAGATTGTGTCTTATCATCTAATCATTAGACCTTTCAGACCAGAAGAAGAGAGGTATAATATGTCTTTCAGGCAGTCTTAAAAAAAAATCCAAGTCTAAAAGCTTTTATCTTAAACACAGCAATACCTCAGTGAATTTGAGCTTTTGATCTGGGGCAGAATGTGTTTCCAGATTCATTTCACGCTGTGCTGTTTCAGTGAATATAACCACCTCACCATGGGGTCCTGCTCCTAGGCCTTCACAGAAGCTTCAGAAAGCAGCCTTAATGTTAGAGATGGCAATTTCTGTTCCACTCCCAACCTTGCCACAGAGGTACTGAGTGATGGACCAGCTCTGTAAAAAGTGTTTTGGAGATTTAAGTGGTTGTGAAAGCAGCAAGTTCTTCATCAAACGTGTGTGCGATTGCTGCAGTATGAAGATGCTTAAATTGGTGTAGCTGATTCAGATAAATGCAGAACTGCAATTAATGCAGAACTGCTGTGAGTTAGAGATGTGCTGTGTAACTATTGCCATGCTTAGCCTTGAACTATTAACAGCACAACTGTGGCTGTGTTTTAACAGTTTGAGCTGTTGAAGCTGGTCTTATAGGATGGTTGGAGATGTCATTCAGGCAGAGCCCAACCAAGAAACGGGTTACTATAGTGACCATTCAGGCTGTCGTTTCTGTAGGGCATTGTGGTATTGTTTTGAATAGAAATGAGCTAAAATAAAGAAACTTCTTGTATTGGATGTGTGATCATTTGATGAAATATTAAAACTTCTCACTGTTTTATTGTGTGGAAAATCACTGAAAGTACTTCATTTCCTGTTGAAAAATTACCTCAAGAAGATTTTCAGTGGCTAGATGCAGAAAATCCTAGGATGCTGTGTTTCTGCCTTTTCTACCCTTTTCAGAAGAGCAAGCACTGCTGATTTACTGTAATAGCTAGCTTCATTTCTGTTCTAGGGTATGAGCAGGGGTCAGGTCTAACACCCTGATTGGCCAATCTTTGATCTTACTTTCACTAGGCAAGTAAGTAGAGTATTAACAATATCTACTGACAAATAGTTCTGTCTCCCATTATCTATCCTCCATGTGCAAAAGTCACAGGAAGTAGAGGGTTTGAAATGGTATTCTTTTTTACCCATTCACCGTAGAAAAACTTTGACATTCATAGGAACTGTATTTTCCATGCTGTGATATAATATTGGCAATGTAAAGCCAAATACTGATGCAGAGCTCATGTCCAGTGTTGATCTTAGTGTAGTATTTCAGAAGTCTCCAGCCTGGACAATGCAGATGATTACAAGTTTTCTGATGAGAAATTTTTGCCTGTTTTTTAATTCAGAAATGATGACTTACAAAAACTCAAACTTTATCTTGTGGGAATGTACCAGTTCTGCTATGAAACTCATTTGGGGGAAAGTTTTTCTTGTCCAGGAAGGAAATGTAGGTCACAAATGTCAGGCATTTCAGCAGAAACAGGCATGTCCTGGGTACAACATTCAACAACGACCATGGAGACCTCAGTGCTGTTTCTGGCCTTGGCAGCAAAATCCTGGCCTCCTGCCTCCCAGGCAACTGCTGACTCCTCATCTGCTGGCTGGAAGAGGAGCAGTTTCTCTCTGCTATGCTGTTACTGCAAAGCTTTTTCAAAATACTTGACTCTATCCTGATTCAGAGTAGAAAAAAATCTTATGAAAATGCTTGTGAGATAAAAACTGTTTTCAGCTATCCTGGAGGCTGAATAACTTTACTTTAAATATATGAAGATTTTTTTCTTTTAATTTGCGCTAGTGCACGTGTTACTAATGAAAGGAGTGTCACAGTATGTATCTACAAAGCATGGATCTGGCAAACAGGAAAGTTAGTTTCTGTCCTTCCCTCTGTCCTGGCACAGGTTCCTTGGCATTGCTGATAGTTTGAAAAGCATTTCTGACAGCATCTGCACCACTTACAAGTGAATGGCTCTTCCAGCAGTTCATTCCCACAGCCATGTGTCCCCAGTGGCTGTGCCCAGGTTTGCCAATGTCTGTAGAGCCATCTGTGGTATCATCAGCTGGGGGAGCTGCTCTAAGATCAAGTGATGTGATTATTTTTAAGCCAGGTACTTCCTCTTGCTGGTTAAACCTGTGACTGCACACATGCTCATACTGGCACAACCACTGGGATGGGGACGGGAGCAAGCAACAAGAGGGGAGGGAAGGTTGCCAAAACCAAGTTCATCAAGATACATCCTCAGTTTTTCTCTGGCAATGATAACAGTTATTTGTCTTAGAGAAATTCTAAATCTATGGAAGAAAATAGCAGTTTAATAGCTATGCGGCCGTAAAGCTGCTCATTAATATTTTGTCAAGCATGCGTCTGTGTGCTTGAGTAGGTGTAGTTCAATAATTACATATTTTGAATATTTCTCTGCCAGGTGTTCATCAAGATTTGTTAGTTTGTTAGTTATGGGTGAAGTTTCCATTAGGATTTAAGCTCCTCAGACACCCCTGAAAATGTTTTCTGCCATCCTGCTGTCTATTCTGCTATCGGCCTAGCAGAAATACCATTAATTAAAGACTGTTACAATCTCCTTCACAGGCTGCAGAATGCATTTAGCATTGCTGTTCATCGGGCTGAGTCCAGCACAGGGCATTGCTGGTGGTCTGGAGCATCAGCCCCTGCATGCATGGGGCAGGACATGCTCAGGCTTCTGCCTAGGAAGCCTTGTCCTGCAAGAGCAGGGTCATCCTACAGAGTCTTGCAGTTGAGCCCCAGCTGTGGGACAGTGTCAGTTACTGAATAAGACTTGTGGCACTCTATGTGCTACTTGTATTTGAAACAGGAGAAAGCATCCTGCATGGCTTGTCTGTTTTCTGCACCGCTAATATGCCAGTAATAAACTGTGTCTGCTGGTAAACTAGTAGGTAACTGAACTGGATGAGTTGGGTACAGTATATAGTACCCAAATACAAATCTTTGCTGTCTGGAGGTTAGCAAATGTGAAGCCCATCTACAAGAAGAGCTGTGAGGATGATCCAGGGAACTACAGACCTGTCAGCATGACCTTGGTGGTGGGGAAGGACATGGACTCAGTCATCTTGAGAGCCATCATGTGACATGTGCAGGACAGCCAGGGAAACAGGTCCAGGCAGCATGTGTGTGAAAAGCAGGCCCCGCTTGACCAAGCTGATCTCCTTCTATGACATTGATCCAGTTAATGGGTGAATGAAAAGCTGTGGATATTTTCTACTGGGACTTTAGTAAAGCTTTTGAAACTGCTTCCCACAGGTTTCTCCTGGAGAAACTGGCTGCTCGTGGCTTGGTGCATTGTTTGCTGGGTGAAAGGCTGGATGGCTGAGCCCAGAGTGGTGGTGAATGGAGTTAAATACAGCTGCTGGATGGTCACCAGTGGTGTTCCCCAGGGCTCAGGAGTGGGGCCAGTTCTGTTTAACATCTTTATTGATGATCTAGATAAGGGAATGAAGGGTACTTTCATTGCAGGTGACGCCAAGTTGGGTGGGAGTGTTGATCTGATGGAGGCAGAGGGATCTACACTGGTTGGATTGATGGGCCAAGGCAAATTGTATGAGGTTCAACAAAGTTAAGTGCTGGGTCCTTCAAGGCCAACAGCATCCTGGCCTGGATCAGCAATGGTGTGGCCAGCAGGACCAGGGCAGGGATTGTCCCCCTGTGCTGGGCACTGCTGAGGTCACAGCTCCAATCCTGTGTTCAGTTCTGGGCCCCTCACTGCAAGAAAGACATTGAGGGGCTGGAGCGTGTCCAGAGAAGGCAACGGAGCTGGGGAAGGGTCCGGGGCACAAGTCTGATGGGAAGCAGTTGAAGAAGTTGGGAGTGTTTGTCCTAGAGAAAAGGAGGCTCAGGGGCTTTGTTGCTCTCTAAAACCCCTAAAGATGATTGTAGCCAGGTGGGAGTCAGTCTCTTCTCCTAGGTAACAGGTGATAGATAGGAGGAAAGGGGACAGTCTCAAGTTGTACCAAGAAGGGTTTGTATTGGATATTAGGAAAGAATTCTTCATGTGAAGTGTAATCAAGCATTGCAACAGGCTGCCCAGGAAGTGGTGGAGTCACCATATCTGAAGGTATTTAAAAGCCATGTAGATACTGTGCTTATGGACATAATTTAGTGGTGGGCTTGGCAGTGTTGCGTTAACGATTGGACTCGATGATCTTTAAAGTCTTTTCCAGCCTAAATGATTCCATGATTCTACACGTTATGTGATCTGTAGAGCATGATTGCTGTGCTTCCAGGAAGGCCATGGAAACTAGTAGGTATGGGTTAATGAAATAGTATAAAAAGAGTAGAAGTTAAAGAAACACTAAGAACATACACTATTCACAATCAAAAACACTGTAGAAATAAGCCAAATTCAGATGGCAAAAGAATGTGAGTCATTAAGGCACAGCTGCTGTTGGACAGCTAATCCAGAAGCTGCAGGTCTGAATGGTCTGGACCCCACACTCTGTTCAGGGCAGGACTGCCTCCAGGCCCACAGGGGCTGCATGCTGTTCCTTGCTTTCTTCTTGGATATCCTAGCTGGTAGTGCATATTATGCCATTTGAATATGCCTTCCTTTTTTTCTTCCCAGGGAATGGCTTTTACACTTGAAGAAAGGCTACAGCTGGGAATTCATGGCCTCCTTCCTCCTTGCTTCCTGAGCCAAGACGTTCAAGTCCTTCGTGTGATGAAAAACTTTGAAAAGCAATCTAACGATCTAGACAAGTATGTCAAAAGCTTCTTATTTTCTCTTCCTTCCCCCTTTACTTTTCAGTTCTTTAAAGCCTAAAGGAAAAATTGTGGATTCTGCTTCAATGTACACATTTCCCTTGGAGTCATTTTTTATCAGCTGTCCTTACTCTCCAGCAGCAGAATCATAGAGTAGTTTGGGTTTAAAGAGACCTTAAATATCATCTGCTTCCAAACCCCCTGCCATGGGCAGGGATACCTTCCACTTGACCAGGTTGCTCAAAGCCCCATTCAGTCTGGCCTTAAACACTTCCAGGGATGGGACTTCCACAGCTCCTCTGGGCAGCTTGGGCCAGTGCCTTACCACACTCATACTCAAAAAATTTCTTCCTACCATCTATTCTAAACCTACCCTCTTTCAGTTTGAAGCCATTCCCTCTTGTCCTATCAATACATGCCCTTGTAAAAAGTCCTTTTCCAGCTTTTATTTAGGCCATTTTTAGGTGCTGGAAGTTGCTAGAAGATGTCCCCAGCACCTTTCCTTCTCCAGGCTGAACAATGCCAACTCTCTCAGCCTGTCTTCATAGGAGAGGTGCTCCAGCCCTCTGATCATCCTCTTGACCCTCCTCTGGACCTGCTCCAACAGGTCCACTGATGTTACTTTTTTCTACTACTAATTACTGGAGAGTTCTGGTATACTTTGGGCACAAGGAAAAAGCAGAGCAGTGGAGGTAGAGTGAACACACGTAATTCATGTACCTATTCTGTATGCTCCCCAATACATTCTCTAAAATGCTGGATGGAAGAACAGAAAAAAACCAGAAAAAACTGTCAGTGTGTAGGAAAAATTAAAAAGAAAACAGAAACAGAATTGGCTAATCTTTGTGAGTTTTCAATGCATCCAGTATTGATCATCAGGGTTACTGATGAAAGATGCTGTTTTATTCCTGCTGTGATGGACAGTAGGATTTACATCTCCATCTCTCTCAGCTTCCATTGATCTGAGGACTGAGGCAGCAGGACTCTTACACTGTTAGACCAATTACATTGGCTTTTCTGTGTCACAAATATCTGTGTTGATCTAGAAAATTATATATTGATAACTGTGTATGATGCCTTTTGATGCAAATTTCAAAATTCTAAGGTTGTGCATGGGTGTGGTGTCCAGCCTTACTGAGTCTTTGTGAGCTGTCACTGAGGGTGGTGGAGCTGGCCATGGCAAGCCCTGTGGGAAATTTTGCTCCAAGCACCTGCTCATGATGTAGCACAAAGGAGTATCAGGGCTTGGGAGGACTGAGTGTATACTGAGTGAGACAATGACTACTTTTTGTGAAACTGTGAACTATCTGAAATACTGATATATAACTTTTTTTTTTTATTACTTTAAAGGTATATTATTCTTATGACATTGCAAGACAGGAATGAGAAACTCTTCTACCGAGTGCTGACCTCTGATATCGAGAAATTCATGCCCATTGTTTACACCCCAACTGTTGGCCTGGCTTGTCAGCACTATGGTTTGGCTTTCAGGAGACCACGGTGAGTTGAAGAGATGTGTTTGTGAATGTTTCTTTTGTATTGACACCATCTTTATGTGGGTGGCCCAAAACATCTAAAACTCAATCCCTCATCAAAAAGTGAACCAGCCAGCAGCTTCATGTGTGTACATTTGATGATGAGTTGGGGAGTGGAGAATAGCTCTGACTTCTTCCTATAAACAGTGAACAGAGTGGTTTTGTTCTCAAACAGTGCTGTACAGTCCCCAAACAGCTCGCTGAACTTAGGGCTGCACCCCTCCCCATCTGCTGTCTCAGGAGCACTGAGTGCCCTCTGCTACGCTGTTTGAGTAATTGTTGAGTTTTGGATATGCTGTGCTGATTTTGAACTTTTGTATACACTTCTACAAACTACCACACTAGAATAATCTTCATAGACTGTGCTCTGCATCAGTGCCTCCCTCTCTGCTCAGAACAGTCACTGTATAAATTCATGCAACATTAAACACTCTGTACCATGTTGGAAGACCCCATTCTGCATAATTCTTTTAATGCTTAATGCTTAGATAAATCCCTTGTTAGCTTTCTGAAGTACATTTTAACCTAGCCTGAAAATTCAATGTTCAGTTTTCTTTGCAGGCTTTTAATTTTTTTTTGACCTTGAAATGTACCAGTAGTCAGATGAACATTTACACTTTTGCTATAGAAATTTGCAAAGTAAAGGAGTGAAATAATACCATTTTCAAAGCATTGCACAAGCATGAGGTTTGACTGCAGTTTCAGCTGAGAGTAGTGCTACAGATGGGGCAACTGAGGTAAGTTCTACTGAGTCTAGGTCACAGGGGTTCCCTGAGGCACATCTCAAAGATGTAAGGGCTGTGTAGACAAGATAATTGATAACATTTTATGTATAAGATTATCTTGGCAAACATGGTTGCTTCCTGTTTGTGATGAAAATTCCTAATAAAGCCAGTGTATTCCTTCACATGAGTTGCTCCTCAGGGTTCTTTTTTGGCTTGTGTCTGTGCCAGGTAATTTTGTTCTGTGCCCTGTGGATCTGCTGGGCTCTGGTGAAGTCATTCATCTGCCCAAAGCCTTGATCTTATCCCCTCCTCCTCCTCCTCTGTATGAAGAAACCAGAGAAGGATCTGCACTTTGTATAGGGCATGAATGCCACTTTTTCTGGGCATGAATAAAAGGTAGAGAGATAAGAGAGCCCAGATTGTGTCTCTGGGTGTTGAGCTGTGAGCACTGTCAGGCAGAGAAGAGCACACTGCAGGTTCTCAGCTAATCAATATTAATGCAGCAACTGCTGCTTCTGAGGTAATCAATATTCGTGCAGCAATTCCTGCTGTACATCCACTGTGTCTTTGCCTCCTGGCTGCCTTTACCTTGCAATAAGTTAAAACAATATTTGGGAGCTTTGCTTCCTTTATTTTCCATCCATTGTTATCTTCAGGAAAGCAGGGATGTCTTTCCACATACTGACTCTTTCTGCAGTTGTTTCTGTTGGAGAATTCCCCTTCCTGTAACTCATGTCTTTCTCATGTTTTAAATCCACATTATTTTACCAATGCGATAGGAATGCCTGTTCTCATAGTGCTAAATTTGGGCTGGGTCTTTTCTAGATTCCAGCTCATGGCTTCTTCAAGAAAGAGCAAATTATCATGTCCTTGGACCACTGGATTTCCTGTGGTGGGAAGTTTATTTCCCTGAAGACACAGAATGAATTTCAGCCTACCATCAGATTTGGTTGCAATCAAGGTTGTTTTACCGGAAGAATTTTTTTGTTGCGAAAAGCAAAGAGCTGTTGTATCATGTAAAGTGATGAGACTAAAATGGGAAATGTATATATGTGCTGGTTTTTTTTCAGTCTGACTCTTACTGTCTTGAAGTATATACTTTCTGTCCTGGAGCACAGTATGTACATTAGGAGCTGGCCTTCGAGACACATAGTTCTAGATAGGATGTCAATACTTCTGCTAAAATCTGCATTTTAAAACCCCACATTGTGCTCCAACATGGATGGGCATGCACATATAGAACAGCTTATCGTGCAGTCTGTCTGTGGCCACAGCAGCAGCAACCTTTGGACACAATTAGCTGCTTCCCCATGCTGGGATGTTTCTCAGCCCCATTAGTGCTTGACTTTATACTTGAAGGTTGAGCCTGGAAAGATTACAGTGCATTTAACTTGCTTACAAAGCAGCTCTTGTACAACAAGAGCTAAAAACAATCCCAAGATGTCCAGCAGGGCTTCTCTCAGCATCATTTATCAGAACATTTATCTGTGTTTACACGGCTGCAGGTTTTGTTTGTCAGACACTGTTGCAATTACAGGACTCAATGCCTCTTTTCCCTTTCTTACTCTTTATTATACAAACCCTTGAAGGGTAAACCTCTCTAACCTGCACTTTTATGGGGACAGTGGATAGAGTTCTCCTTACAGGTCAGGGCTCCAGCATACTCCCTGCTAGCAGATTTATCTGCTCCAACTGGAATAAGACACCTGGTGTTCTTTACTTTCAAAAAGCTATCCAGCCAGCAGTCTAAATGAACAGGCTTTCTATATTTAACAGTAGAAAAGAGCGACTAGGAACAAAAACACTTGCAAGCATTCAACTCTTCTCATGCTTATCTGTGATAGTTCCCCACTTCTTCTGGTGGGCCAGGCATAGCTCCTGATGCCCCAGCAGGTTTTCTGCCTTCCCCAATCTCCTGCTGCCTTTCTCTTTACTAGTTACTTTAAATTCTTCAGGCAGGATTTTTTTTTTCCATTGACCTTAGACTTCTTCCTATGTGATTAAGCCTCAGAGGTTTAAAATTACTGAAATAGAGGTGGTATCATAAAATTTATAAAAATTACATACAGGCACTGTTCCTAAGAGCTGTGAAGTTTTTGCTGGAAGGTGTCTATGTTGAATACATTTTTCCTATCTTGTTTTCCAGACAGCTCCCTGGTGATTTAACAATATTAGTTTATTTAAAGCCATGTAATAAGCATTACAACCTTCAAGCTAAAGTACAGTTTCATTTTGTATTTTGAATTTTTAAAATAAAAAATATAAATTATTATGTAATTTGTAAGTACAGGTTAAAGTACTAAAAGCAATAACACCACTTTTGCAGTAATGATTAAGAACCCTGTCAAAGTGTCTCTTCTTTGATCAAACCATGTTAAATAAGCACAAAAGAGGAGTAACATGTCCAAAGAGAAGTCTTCCTAAGCACAGGTCCTGTCTGTACCTGCAGCCAGTAAAAGGAGGAGTACAGGACTAGGATAGGCAGACATGCTCACTTCTTGGGAATTCTCAGGTTGTGCTCCTCCTCATTTTGTGTCTTGTGGCTGGAGTTTTGTTATGAAAATCCATTGCTTTCTTTGACTCCCAAGTTCTGTAATGGTTTGTGAGGGGACTCAGATAGATGTCTG
Source organism: Turdus rufiventris (assembly GCA_013186435.1). Lineage (NCBI taxonomy): Eukaryota > Metazoa > Chordata > Aves > Passeriformes > Turdidae > Turdus > Turdus rufiventris. The sequence goes on along the minus strand of PYHW01010466.1, from coordinate 1,383,948 downwards.
CACATTGTCAAGGCCAAAGGCTGTGACTGAAAATAGAGTCCCAAGGTGACTTGACTTGTTTCATGTAAAGGATATATCAGTTGCAGCATATGATCAAGGGTGATCCAGACTTTAAGGAGACTTCTTGCGGAGTTGTCCAGCTTCAGATCCTATGTCTGCACATGTGCAGCTTTGCAGTCTGTCTCCTGTAATCCATCCCTGGCATCCCTTCACTCCTCCCTCCCACCACCCTCCACAGAGGGTGCTGCTATGTGATGATGGTTCAAGGATAAATCTGGGCAGATCCAAATCCATTTGGGCCTAGCTGGCAGTAATCCAAATAGCCAGCTCACCTGGACAGGAGCTGTGCTGATGTGCTGAAGCAGCAGTGAGCTGCTCAAGGCATGGCGAGGGGCAGGTTTGCTTATGTTCAGCAGCAGTGATAACAAAACTGACTTCAAGCAAAGGACAGGCTATCCTAGGTACTGAGGAATATGAGCCTTGGAAGTGTTCGCTTTTCAAAGCCCAGGAACGCCTTATCCTAATCAGGAGTTTGGTGGAAGGAAAGAATGAAATGTAACAGAGCAGGGCTTGCAACTTTGAGACACTAAATGAACGAAGGAAGAAGGAATCTTGGTTCTTTGATCTCCCCAACAACAGAGTCACCATTTCCTTAGGAAATGCTTCTACCACCCCTGTAAGCTTTCAGACTGTGGTTAAGAATCTTTTTTGCTTTAGAGTAAGGATGCAAAGCCTCTATCAAAAATGTGCATAGTAGTATTTTGATTTTTTTTTCCTTTTTTTTCTCTGTTTTTTAATGTAAAATGCACTTAATGAGTACCATGGGGGTCTTTATGGAGCACAGAACTGAACATGTGCAATGCTATTAAAAAGTATGTTTTAAGCCTGAGGATCTCTTTTAATTGTGACAGTATGTTTGAAAAGGACTATACTTCTTCACTAAGAGATAGAAAAGAGGAAACTTAGGGCAGGTTTTATTTCTTCTGTGATGGTGAGGGATAGTTTATTACAGTGGCATAAGACCACAGTCTCTTAAGACACTGATTAATTCATTAACAGTGGTATTCAAAAGTATAAAGTTGTCAGCTGCTGCTCAAAAACTTTTGGCATCCCCTGAGAGTAGGACTGGAAAAGGTGAGTATATGACCATTGGAAAAAGGTTAGGGGGACAGAAAAAACTTGCCTAAGTTCACTTTTTTTTTCCAAAAAAATGTAAATATCCTTGAGAACTCCTTGCAGAACAATGCAAAACATGTTGGGATTAAGCTGAACCTGGAGAAAGTTAACAGGATGCAGATGGTGTGAAAATTAAATCTGACAGAATAATGATGTGTCTCTGATGAAAAATGAGTAAATGAAACATCAGTCAATCTACAGAATTGTCTTGTCAGCAAGTCTGGCTCTGATGAGTAACTTCTCTTTTTTTTTTGTGGTGCTGTGCTGTCTGAGCAGCAGGAGGGAGAGTTACCTGCCGTTTCTGGACACTTTAAGACCGAATCAAATGGAATTAGAACAAAAGTGTAAATCCCACAGACTTGTCCCTAACCACAGAATTGTCTCCATTCTCTCTTCTATAAAACATTGGAGACCAGAAGTGAGTGGGAAAGCTGGGGTTTGGATTATTGTCCTGAAAGTTGTTCTGAAACCCCTTTAGACAATCTCTACTTTTTGTAAAAACACCAGTCACCATAACTTCCCTTGTTGCCACAAGCCTGGTTCAACCGTCTTCCACATACAACTGACGTCGATGCATGAGAAGAGGAATGTGTTTAACAGTGTTTTTGGGTAACACTGCCACAGCCACCCAAAGACTGTTCTTGTATCTGACTGAAGGGGAGGGAATGTCTGTGGAAAGTGTCCCAGAGACCTTGTGTAGTCAGGAAGCCCTGAAGAGGCTGTCAGGACACAGGGAGGTATGACAGTCGTCATAGGTAGGAGACACTCATTGGTGTGGGACAAGATTATTGAATGAGGAGAAAATAGTTCATGCAGAGGGAGCCCAAGGCTGCTGAAAATGGCTTATCCTGTTTTGAACTTCTCAGAGCTGGCAAATTAATTCAAAG